>CAEGAG010190114.1:0-12300 GCA_903067065.1 Brachyrhaphis terrabensis
TATATATATTATATATATATATATATATATATATATAGTATTGTGTGAATCTTTGATTCACTCAGATCCAAGTTCCAACTTCAAATGTAAATAAAAACTGTATTATATGGCCTGCTTCAGTTTGTTAATCAAGTAATATTGCTCTTCAGAAAACAAATGGAAATAAATTACCATAATAACTTATTTGTATTTACCTTTAACTAGCACCAAAATCTCATCTGAGTACAATTAAATCAGTTTAAGTACCAAGGGTACTGGTACAACAGTTTGAAAACCATTTAAATGGCTAATTATGAATATATGCTTTGAATTTCAGTCCTGAAATAATGTATCCAATGGGAAAGTCACTAAACCAATGTATATTTGTCTTTTATTGACTTTTTTTTAGCCTCTCTGGTCCCATGGCGTTCTTCAGACAGCTGAAACTTCTTCTCTGGAAGAATGGACTGGGCGTCATCAGACAGCCGGTGGGTGACTTTCCAACTTAGTGGAGGCTTTCACTTAGATATTTACATTAAGAAAAAAACATAGAGTAGGTCTCATGTAACTTTGTGTTCTGGAAATGAACGTAGTTATAATTCATTGCCATTACTGACACCTACGATGTCATCCTAGTTGTGGTCCATGACTCTGATTGCCTGGCCTTTAATCATCTTCATCCTCATCGCTGTGACTCGGGACCATTTCCCTCCGATTGTAAGAAACACATGTGAGTATAAAACTGGAGCAAATAAAGTATTTCAGAGGCCCAAGCAAATCAAATGAAGGTATTGGAAAATCAAATATCATTAAATTGAGATCATATAAAAATTCTGAAGGCAGAGGAGTGAATCAATGTTTCATTCTGTTTCTAGCCATTCTTTATGGTAGATTACACATTTCCACCCCTTACCCCAACTAGGAATAAATAAAATGTATCTTACGTATCTTATATCTCTAATAGCTTTTCAAGTGTTGCTAAACATGTTTAATTGAACATATTTAAAATAAAACACAGGATTAGTGGAAATTTATCTTAAGTCCTGGAAAGTCTTTATGAAGGACTTACTTAAAGCTGAAAAACCAGATTTAAAATGCGCATGACTCACTGAGCTGCTATTCAGTGTAGGACTCTGGATTGACATCTTAAAGGTCAGTAGCTGTTTTTTTCAGGACTTTCAAGTTTCTTAATCAGAACAAACAAATGAAGAATTAAACTCAAACACCAACTCCTCTTAAAGATAGAGCTTGCCACACAACTATTGACTTGACATTTGTATGCTTTTATTTATTTAAATCCTTTGGGTATCTGTACTTAAGAAAGGAGTGGCACACACACATTCCTTTGGGTGTTCATAGTCAAATATTTTTTCATGTTGAGGGAGAAAAAATATCTAGTGTTTGGTTACCAGGTATTGAAATTGTTCCAGCTTTAAAAAAAAAAACCAAAAAACCCATTATTGATAGTAATGGTGGTAATTAAGTAAACTGCATACTTCAATATATCAGTGTTCATGATCTGGATTATAAATGTAGCCTATTGCAAAATAACACCAGGGAAAGAGCACATGCTTTCACATAAACAGCTGACCAACTTCCATTTGTTTGTTCAACCTGTTATAAAAAGATTATGTTTTATAACAACACACACTTGGAACTTGATCATCTCTGTCGGTTTGTATACAACAAAAGAAAAAAAAGACATCCACTATATTATGAGGACATTTTCTGCTATATTTGCATGAGAACAATATATATATATATATATATACATATATATATATCGTATTTTCCGGACTATAAGTCGCGGTTTTTTCATAGTTTGGCCGGTGGTGCGACTTATACTCCGGAGCGACTTATGTGTGGAAATTAACACATTATTATATCATATCACATGTTATTTTTACACTAAACCGCAAGAGGGCGTTCTAGGCCTGTGTTCTTCTACCTCCGGAGTTAGCGGAGTTGTTTACAAGCTACACCGAGGACGAAGATTTCATTCGATTTAGTGATTTGGAGTGACACGGATGGTTTGGTAAACTTGTTAGCATGTTGTTTATGCTATAGTTATCTGAATAACTCTTAATATGTTATGTTAACATACCAGGCACGTTCTCAGTTTGCTTATGCGTCATGTAACGTTAGCATACCGTAGAATTACAGTAACCCTGTTGAATAAGTGTCTTTAAAGGATATGTAATTTGTGATTTAGTTCTATTTACATTGTAAAAGAACAAATACAAATATTGCTTTCATATCTATTTATGAATACATAGTTTTTGTTCTTCTTATGTGGCTTTCTTCAATTAACTGCTTCTTGTGTCAACACTTTATTTACTCAGTAAAACTGGGCACATAAAAGCAGATAAAATCTGTGACGTTTCATGGAATGCAAGTTTTTCAGAAGTCACTTGTTTTCTCTGGGTTTGACAATGTCTCACACAATCACTGTGACTGTCACTGAGAAAAAACTATGAGCTACCCAGAATGAATACCAGGAAAGCATAGTACCATAAGTCTAGTGGTGATGGCTGGTTGACAGTAACGTGATCTTCACGGTTGTAACACGTCATTTTCTTTTTGTATTCCATTGTACCATAGCTGAGATTGTTTTCTTGACAAAAGGTGGTGTTGGTTTTGCAGTGAGGGGAATAAAAGTGACATAGCACTGACACAATAGACTAAAACTTTTTATCCATGACATTGTTTCTCATGAAATGTTCTTTCAAAATGAAACATGAGAAATAAATAACTTCTAGTGTTTGTTACTAATATACTCGTTAAAGGTTTTGCTTATAAACATCTACATCCAACTATAAAATTTTTCTAACTCTCTTCTAGGTTATGTTGGACCAAGGAACCTACCAAGCACAGGCTTTTTCCCTTTCCTGCAGACCCTTCTTTGCAACACAGACAGCAGATGTCACAACACATCCCTCCTGGTGCACTCAACTTCATCAAAATCATCAAGAGATCGAAGGTAAGCTGTCTGTTACATTATTTTACCTTTACAAATACGCTTTGTGTGCTCACCGCAAAGTCATCATTTATAGAATAAACTGGCTCTAATCCTTTTTCTCTGGCTACAGTTCTTTACTTACTGCTTCTGTTCTTTTTTCCGTTTTAGTTTTTAAGTTGCTTTTTTTACATAATGTTTTTTTCTTATTATTATTTGATTGAATGCAGACAACCTGAACGACAACACAAACCGGTTTTTCCACTAGCTATTCTAATTCCAACAAATGGCATGCAACTTGTTTTTTCTGCTTTGTCAGTTTGTGTCTAGCTACTGTATATAAAACGCCCGACCTTAGTTTTCCCTTATAAGCAAACAAAAAAATGCTGTTTATCATTATCAATCAATCATTTTTATTCAGACACAAACATGGTCCATAATAAACAAAAATAAACAGAACGACAACAAAAAGACAAGAAATATAAAATAATCAATAATGATTGTCATTATATTTTTTTGAGATTTAAGTTTATAAAATCAAGTGAAAGCTAGAAAAAATGTACAGTTTAACATTTGAATAACAAATTCACAATACAGACTAGTATTCTGTCTCTTGTTTTATGGCTCATTGATTACCCAGCTTGGGACACATTTCATTTCATTTATAGTCAATGCACAATACTTATGAAAAAATTGTTCTTCTGCTTCTTCAAAATGTTTGTGGTGGATTTTCTGTGATTTGGGGTTGTTTAATGGCTGTGTTAACTAGCTAATGTAGAGCTGGTGGCAATAGCAGCATTCCCATTACAAATATGCACAACACTTTGTCAATATTCCACAAATGTTGAAGCAATACCATTTTGCACGTGTGCCTGTGAATGGGAATGATTGATTTTTTTGTTCTATAACTCTGATGTAATTTCATTTTATTATTTGTTTCATAGGTCTGCTCCTTTACCAAATGCATCTCCATTGGCAAGTTTGATGCAAGGAAAGGAGTTTTTCAGCCAGGCTTTCCCCAGTGACACTCAAAATGACCCTGCTAAGTTGGTTAAGTTCATGGAAAGCATTGTTGGTATGTTATTACTTTACATACACTTATGTTGTACTGTTTTTTTTTCTTGTTATAATGTGGGTAATTACTGACTCTATTGGTTAAGATTTGCTTATACATGAAAGTAGAAGTCTTTGGAATTTGACTTTATTATTTGGTATTTAGATTATTGTATTGACTTCGACATTCTCCTTGAACTGTGGATTTATATTTTAAAGGTTCATCTAACAGAGCCAACTATACAAATGTTCCTCTCATGGGTCCCCTCAACACCTCTCTGCCCGATCAGGTGAGTGTCCGCAAGTGTAATGACAGAAAAATATCAGACTTCTCAGTATGAAATGTAATGTACATACTCTTTAGAGGATAGATAAGCTTATGACAACAGAGACTATAAAACTTCTCTTATTGGCTTGAAAGAGTGTAGAATGACTAAAGCTGGGTCTTGAGTCAAACCAGTGCAAACAAGTCCTTGAGACAATGAAGAGCATTTTTTGCAACTCTGCAGAAATGTATGAAAACATGTAAAACTAATTGTCTGTTTCTAAGAATTTAATTTGTTCCACTTGATTATAATATATTAATCCAAAGTTTAACATTGGTGTAAGTGAAAACATATTTTCTTATGGATGTTGAACTTACTGTTGTAAATTCCAACCTGGGTCTTGCAGGAAACCATGAACGCAATTATGGAGTCAGTGAACATTTTTAAGAAAGCTATCTGCACTGTTACACTTCCTTGGATGAACCAAACCTCACCCGATGCAGTCACCCATGCTATGGTAACGTTCTGCAACTCCAACAACACTGTGTTAGAAGCCTCACTTCAAACACTGAACAAGGTATGTTCCAGTTTGTCATTTAAACCATCTGGCCTTAAGTGTACACATGTTACCTTTTAATTTCGTGGTGCAAAAACTAAAAATGATTATCTGTTCTTTTAGTTCATTTTGAAATTAATAGAGAAATGGCTCTTTTAACCAGTTTTGGATAGCAGCTCAGATGTTTTCTTTGCTCTCAGGTACTAACAGAGCTAATGATGACCAATCCGGATGAGATATTATTGCTGGCAGGAGGGACAGTGATGTTTTTTGATCAGCTGCAAAATGAGACATCAATGTGGGAATCCCTTCTAGCCTTCCCCAAGCTCTTCTCTGCCAATTCTCTTGACGACATGCTGAACAACACACAAACCCTACTCACAAACATGAAGAGGTAATATAATTTTACTGATGTAAAAGCACAGAAACATGATTTTACAGATACAATATATGAAGGTTTACGTAAAAAAAGACAGGTCTCTTAGATGGTAGTTGTCTGAATGCTTATTCAAGCTACTTCTGCTCTGGTATATGCTTTCAAATACTATATTTAGCCTTCTTTTAAGCCTATAATTTCTTATTGACCTTGATAATTAATTTCTCTCCATGTGCATTGGTTCATTGGTTGCCTGTTTTACTCACAGTTTTGTATTTTCTTGTTGTTTCTTTAGCTTTTTGAATTTCATCCAAAAGAACTTCCCTGACTCTGCTGACTTCATCTACAAGGTAAATCCAGTGCTTGATGGAAGCTTTGACGTCATCCAGTATGTCCAGAACTGGCCCGGACAAGGTAACTTTAAAACATATATTCTATTTGAATATGTATGAAGAGAATACCATATCTTGCTGTTTTAAGAATTCTTTAAAAAGAAGCTGTGGAAATGTTTTGAACTGTCGTGCTAATGTGAGATTTAAATCTCTTTAGATGTTTCGATAACCGTCGGAGACATTGTCACATTAAGGAATGACTCAGTCAGTGACATTGTGAAACTAATTCTACAGGAAGTTCACATACCACTGCACCAGGTAAACAAACCACAAATGACTACAGGCACAGGGTTACCAATATGGCCTAAGCTGGGGTATCAATTAAGCAACCATTTATAAAAGCAAGAAGACTTTAAATTTGCAGTGTAGGTTTTGCCAAATCTCCAATGTGTGGGGGGGAATTTATTATGTCACTCACCACTAAATAAACAAATAATGAATGCAATAAACTGCCCTCCCTATTCTAGGCTGTAGGACTGATGTGGGACAAAGACATGGTGAGCTCTCACTTGTGTTTCAACAGCAACAACACAATGTGGTTAACTGTAGCATGCAGCACAGGCACCCTGGATTCGCTCCTGAGTTGGATTTGTCCTGACAAAGTGGCAAAAGAGGTAGGGTGTTATTTCAAGTGTTATAATCAGAACCAAAAGTAGTTTGGAAAATTAGTATTGATCCAGTTGCTGAATGTTTTTCTGTGTGTCCCCTTTTTTTGTTGCTGCGTCATGTTGCTAAATATACCCAGTGGTATGCAAAAAAACCCTGCTGACAACAGACTACTCCGGTTCTGGCACTAAATACCAGGAAACTTGAGTGCATTTAATTAGAAGGTAATTAGCAGTCATGGGAATATGCATGTTTGCAAGATGTTAGCAAACACGTCTTGTATTTTATTAATTTTAAGCAGTAGCTTAAAATTGTCCAGAACAGAATAAGTAATTATGTGCATGTATCGCTTCCACCAGGTCACATTGGTACTAGGCTATTTCACCACTTTTCTCAGCTTTTGAGCAGAAAATAAAAATGTCTGCTTTATTTTCAGGTTTGTTATAGTCAGACTGGGTGTCAGGTTTTTTTAAAATCTCTCATTGTCTAATGCATAGCCCACAGTTCAGTAATAATGCCAGCCAGCCTGCTCTTATTTTTCTGCCATGAGGAACAATTGACACAATGATCTGTAGTATCTCTCACATGGATAAAATTTGTGACAATTAGTTTTAATTGTAGACTATGTTGCCAACAGCTGCAAAGACTGAACATCCAGGTGACGTTATCATCTTTGGAAGCCCTTTTAACCTGATCGGTCTGTCATGCCCTGTTCGTAGGGAATGACAAGAATGGGAGACGGACGAGGGTGATCATAAAAACAATAATTTATTTGATCCAAAGTAGACTCCGGGACAACAGTACAGCCAGTTAGAGAGAGCGTGTGGAACCAACGCGGCCTGCTCCGGTTTGGTCCAAAGGCCAAAAACCAGACGTCAGTGACTGACTGGATGTCAGTATATAATAGCAGCCCGGTGTGTTCAATTAGACCTGCTTCCTGAAAAGAACAAAAGAAACATAGTGACTGGCGACCCCTACTGGACAGGAGGGGATCGTCACAGGTCTGACCTGAAAACAGAAATGCTGTCAGTTGTCTATCATACCTTGAGTAGGTGGAACAAAATCGTAATTTCTGCCTATGATCTTAGAAAATTTGGCAACATGTATTCATGGGTGTGTCCAGTGTTTTACTTTTCTGTTCACCTTTACCTTTACACTTCTCATGTGTCCATCTTTTAACTTTCCTAATCACTTAACCTTTATATCGTTTTACTTTATGCCCATTTGATGTTAGAACAGTGAAAATGAACTCATTTCATGTGCTTCTCTGATGTAACACATGCTCTAAGTGTGCTTGAAAATGGAAAAGATGCTCATAGATTTTAGTTTATTTATTTTGTAGTTCTTCCCATTCTGTACTTATCACACGTTTTGCTTGACTAATTTGTCTTTTATAGAAACTGAAGATTAAAGCAGAAGTTTAATGTGGAATTGTTTTACTTAAAAAAGTATATGTAGGATTTCCTCTTCTGATAATGAACTTTATTTAAAAAGAGCTAATTTCCAACTCAAACATAAATGTCACCAGTTGGTGCACTGTACCAGGTTGTAGAGGAAACTATTTTGCATCTGCAGTCGCTTGACAAGTCAATTAAATTTTGTGACATTTTAAACCGAAGGTCTTCCTGGCATGGACTAAGCATGTGGCAGCAGATGATGTGTCCTTTGTGAGACAGCTGGTGCAAAATCTTATGGGAGGTTCATCATCAAGGAAACAGGAAGTCTCCATGTCAAAGCGCAGCATAGATACAGAACCACAAAGCAACGAGGCAGAGCTGTAAGTACAAGGACATGTCTTCTTTACATGCAGCCATTGATTTCAAGATTCATAAACTATTTTCAAATTTTGGTCATTTAGTTAACATCTCAAAAATGAAAGGTTCATAGGTACAGAGTTGATAGAATTATATTATGTTGAATGGTAGTATTTATGTGGATAAAAATATCTGTGTGGTAACGGATCAGGCTGAGACTCTGGCAAATGGCAAAGAGCAAAAATCTTTTATTTCGTCGTTTGCAAACGGAGAAAACGCAGCAGCCACAGCATAGCAGCTGTACCTGCAGTGAGTTCTGATTTGGAGCTGCAAGCCCTCACAATATATAGGACTCTCCCACAATGTGGTCACTCCCTGGCTCAGAGCCAGTTGAACAGGTTTTAATGCACGGTCATGTAACCTCAGGGTGGACAGGGTGCAACCTCATCCTGACTGAAAGGTCAGTTAATTGTTTAGATGATAAACATCTTCTTGTTCAAAATATAGGAGTTTCAAAAAAATTCAGGTTTTCTAATGGAACAATTTTGCATACCAAAACATTGTCAGACCTTGTTCATGCATGTACTCTGAACCTATGACATTCAATGGAGAAACTTGTTAAACCTTAGTGCTTATTCCATCTCACTATTTTCACCTAAACTATCTGTTGTTATCTGTTAACAAACTCTGGCGCCTTGCTTTGGTACGTGTGGTGAAGCATTAGTCCACTCATCAGTCTACTGCGACTACTGCAGGGAGAGGTCAACAGAAAACCTATCTAACTGGTTCTGCAGAGACTCTCTCTGGCCTACATACTCTAACAGATTGACCAATACTAATGTGGTTAAATGAGTAAAGAATTAAATTAAATTGTTAAAAGAAATAATAACCCAATTTTTACTTCACAATTATTCCTATTGCAAGACACTGAAATAGCAATAAATTATTCAATTATTATTTTTTTATTCATATGGACTTTTTTCATCTTATATTCTTTGTATGTACTATTGATTACTTCTTTATTAAATCAGACTTTGCTGTTGCATATCTGTACAAAAGAAACTGTTAATTTCCTCTCAGTAATGAGTCCGACTTTTTGCTTTGGCAGGTTTATGGGAGTCACTCAAGTGCTGCTGGAGATCGCAAAAATTGATCCTGAGTTGGACAAGGTTGTTCAGAGAGCTCTCAAAACCAGCTTCCAGTCCATGAAGGCAGCAAGGGTGACTTTGGTCACTGTAGAAGGTAAGACTACAAACAAAATATATTTATAGCAAGTCAGGTGCTATGGGAGTAATAGCACTGTCACGTTTTTGTCTGTTTGTTTGTTTGTTGTTGTTTTTTTAATACCATTCACTTCATTACTATTGTATGATGATACATCCCATTTTAGCAGGCCAATACTATTGGTGGGGTTTTCTTTTAGCCCAATTGCTTTTTCCTCTAAAAACCATAAGACATAACAAAGAAAAATGCGCAGCAGTTTCTGTTATAGAAGTAGAACTTTGAAATCCAAAGGAATGTGAAACAAGTTTAAGATTATCCCAAATTCTTAATCTAACTATGATACACAAAGCTTTTTAGACTTTCATTAAACACAGATGAAGTGAAAACTGACTAGGTCCAATGAGTAAAAGATTAACACTCCTATTACAACAATGATGACCTTTCTGATTGACTTGTACATCTCTGAATAGTGTGTATACTTTTTGTGTTGAGAAACTGAGAGCTGAATTATACAAGGATACACTCTTACTTTGGGGACTGATAAAAGAAAGTAATCCTGACTTCAAATTAAAGACGAATATGGAAATGTATATTTTATTATCCGTTTCTTAAGCATAAGATAACACTTTTCCATTGAATACATTATCAGCCAATCTGGTGTTTCATCGTTATATATTTGTTGCTTATACTTACAGAAGTGATGAGCAATATCCTGGAAGATGCACAAAATCTGCAAATGACCTATTACATGCTGCAGAAGAACCAGTCTGAGGCAGCAGCTTGGTTTAGCCGGGTAATAGACAGTGTGGTGGAAGTCACTGAGGAGGTAGGGTTATTCTATTTTAATTCAACAGTTTGCTCTTATGCTAAATAAATGTAAATTAGTAAATATACATTGCATCTATACTTATGTCTTACTTTTACTCCTCAGGTTTATGAAGCCTGTAGTTTGTCTAACAAGACTTTCAGCTTTTATTCTTTTCTTCAGTAGATATGATAGCTACCAGTCACACAAGAGTGGGAATATATACTTTACAACAGACCTTTCTTGTATTTTTTTAAGGTGGTGGAATCTGAGGATTGTGAGGAACTTTTTGAGCCCTTTGAGTGGCTGCTGTCCTCCAAGACTGTAAAGGTAGAAGTGTGGAAATCTATGGTCTGTCAAAACATCTCTGCACTAAAGCATGCTTTGCTGATGGACTGGATTCCTGTAGGGCAAAAGGTATAAGTCACTCAGTATTTTTAGAAACTTCTAAAAACATTTGTATCATTTTTTTTTTATTAAATTCTCAAGATTTGAGGAAAGTGTGTTAATATGCTTCTTATTGTGTAATTCCTACTCTTATTTTGAATCTTGTTTGAAAATGTCATATTTTACCTTCAGGCAGAAGAAGTGTACTACATCCTAACAGGCCAGGAAGATTTTAACCTGACACTTCCCATGATGCTCTCTGAGTGGAACAACTTGTTCAATGCCAGCATGCAATTCGGAGAATTTTTGCAGAGATTCATAACCCAACTGGATCAAGACTACTGGTTGAACTGGATCCCTTTCCACCACACACATGACTTCAAGGAAACACTTCAACAGAGGTTTTACAATGTCTTTTCAGTGTACTTTCAGGACTTCTTTTTGTAGTTGCTCTAAAAATAAAGCAGTTCAGAATATTATTTAGGCTTTAAAATTAGAAAGTTGTGGCACAACTTTCCATGAAGATGTTACAAATAAAAAATGCACTTCCACTGTTAATCTGAAGGAGCCTTTGGTTTTGTTTTTTATGTAGTATCATTATGTCATTGGAAAACGTGGGAGAACAGCTCGAGGAGAGTGATTTGTGGCCCAGCATGAAGGATTACTTCCACATCACTTACTGGATTCTGAACTACAGACCTGGTGTTGAAGCAGCAGCAAATTGTGAGTGCAGCTGCTTTTCTTTTGTTTTTTTTCTTCTCTTCTGTCATTCAGAAGCTAGATAATGGACTTGAAAAAATAAACAGACACCATTTGACTCTATGTCCTGTGCACAATTATAGATTGAGCCACTAAAAAGAGCTCAGAAAACATTCTCTGCAAAAGAAGAATAATTTGGCTGAATAAGATAAAATCATTTTTAATTTAACCAAACATTGTTTACTAGGAGATCTGAAAAGTTTCTCAATTGTTTTCCTCTTCTCTTTCTTAATAAACAAATATCAATGTGCTGGTCAGCTCATTGTTTTGGATGTTGACTTTTGAAATAACTAATACCATTGCGATTCATTTTTTTGAGTATCAATAGGCAGTCTAAGCACCACCAGTGGCACTTGTACCACATTTTAAAAAACCTTGATGATTGGGTATCTGTCAATGCAGCTAAAGATTAGGGTGACTACAATAGGAAGGAGGAAAAAAATGGACATTACACCACTAACCATTGGGGGAAAATGTGTGGAGAGGGTGGCTGACTTCCGTTTCCTGGGGGTCCACATTGAGCAGGGCCTCACATGGAACATGAACACCTTCGAGCTGACAAAAAAGGCCCAGCAAAGACTGTACTTCCTGAGGGTTCTCAGGAAGAACAACATCAAGGAGAAACTGCTGGTGTCCTTCTACAAGTGCTTCATAGAGAGCATACTGACTTACAGTATCTGCATAAGGTATAACAGCAGCACTACGGCTCAAAGGAAAGCTCTCCAAAGGGTTATGAATACAGCCCAAAAAATCATTGGCTGCCCTCTCCCCACGCTGGAAAACCTGCACAGCGACCGCTGTCTAAAAAAAGCACAACACATCAGAAAGGACACGTCCCACCCCGGACATTCTCTGTTTACACTGTTGCCTTCAGGTATACTATACAGAGCAATCAGAACAAGAACCAACCGCCTTGGAGATGGTTTTTACCCGACAGCAATAAAAAAACTAAATGCAATCAGAAATAACCACTAATCATCATGAATGATGTGTATCAGCTATTTGTTATTTACTTCTTACACTGTGTGTAAATTTGAGACAGTTATCTTTTTTGCACTGACTGATGGCATTTCTCAAATTTCGTTGTTCTTGTGACAATGACAATAAAGTTCTATCTATCTATCTATCTATCTATCTATCTATCTATCTATCTATCTATCTATCTATCTATCTATCTATCTATCTAT
>CAEGAG010190252.1:0-20473 GCA_903067065.1 Brachyrhaphis terrabensis
AAATAATACAACGTTCAACGTTTTCCGTTATCTGACAAGTAGCAAGCCTACTGCAGTATTTTCACCAAAAATTATGTTTTTTTAATTCACCAAAAACTGTTCTGTAATCTGGAACGTTCGCTACCTTGAGCTCCACAGTTAGCCGCCTTATCTCACTGTGCGAGAGGCAAGTGCGTCATGGGCGAAAGGTCAAAGGTAACAATGTGACCGGAGGGCTTATTGTGTTGTTTTTCTTGCAAAGTTCAAAAAATAAAAAAATAAAAATAATAATTTTAGTACATGTGTCGGAAATAAAACAAATTAAAAAAAAAAAAAGGGACCAAAAGGGCACTTGTGGTCATGGAGCAAAAGGGGCAGGTGCTCAAGCCCCCTTAGCCCCCCCCCCCCTAACCTCGGCAGACTCTGGGTCCTCGTCATGTTCAGGATTTCTGTTTTGCGCTGTGAAAGCAGCTCCGGCTGCACGCTGAGCCCAGCCCAGAGATGATGTCATGTTTTTTGGCGAGCTGTGGACATCTGGCCGAACTGTGCTGCTTTCTCTTTACTCCACATGAACTCTCTCCTGCAGCTCTGCCACCACTCTGAGAGCCTGGCAGAGGCCGCCACGTAGCCATCAGAAAGTACCTCTGCAGAGCCAGACATGGGAATGTTTGTAATTATACGGTGTGGAAAAGCATCACGCTGGAAGTGTGTGCTTCTCTCTGCTATGAGCTGACCTCTTTATTAACACTCTGTTGTGTTATCCCTCTTGTCCACTTCCTCTGTCTGTCTATGCTGCTTGGATCAAGGTCCAGCCGTGGTGTGTTTCTGCTCTATCTGTGTTGGCCTGCGCGTGCTGGGTTTTCCCCTCATAAAAGCTGCCCTTCATAAACAGGACAGGGGTGTTATTCTTCTCCTGCTTCAGTCTGAATGCGGTTTGCTTGTTTTCTCTGATGTCCGCGTGGTCATTAGGTGGCTTGTTTGTGCTGAAATACACATCCCCAACTTAACAGTTTGCAGCTGAAGTTAAAAGTTCTTGCAAAAGTTGCATTTTGCAAGATTTTCCGTGACACTTTATGACGGTTCACGTTGTTACCAGACAGACATAATGGATTGATCAGATTAATAGTAAATAAATTCAAGCTTTATGCGCTTAAAATACTCAGTATGTAATAAAAGTACCACATTTACTTTTCCTTTGTTTAATTATCTGTGTTTTCAGTATGAACTGTGTTAAGCTTGAACCTTTAAAGCAGAACGCTCCGTGCTTGTCGGTGGGATCTGGGAATCCGGTTTGGTTGGTGTACTTGTAGAGGGTCCGGACCCCCAGCAGGCTGCCACCACACTGAGGAAAGGGGATGTTCATGGGGTACCGGACGCTGCCGTCAGACAGCCAGCCGTAGTCGCAGCGGCTAAGCCCCACCCTCCAGGCCGCAAACAGCTGGCCCGGGGACGCCAACACGGCATCATGCGTCTCACACTCCACCTTCGCCTCCTGCCAGGTTATCTTCTCAGTGATGGAGGACGGATAGAAGACTTCACCTGCACACAGACAACAGACGATTCAGACGGTTGGGTTTGCAATTTTAGACCCACGAAAGTTGTTTCTGTTAGCTTGGAGTTATTCAGCGAAGGGTCAGCCCATAAATCTTCCATATACAGTTACAGAGACAGATGATTCTCTGATTGTTGTCTCAATCCTCTGATTGTCAATCAACACTGAGTGCTTAAAATAACAACTCATCCATGGTCATATGTTTTTCTAAACATCAGCTTCCCTCCCAAAAAAGGAATGAATGAAAATTTGTAAATAAGTAACAAAAGTAGAGATGGATAAAATTTCTAAAATGTAAAAAATATGACTTAAATAAAGCACAATTATAGATATTTGACTACGGAGACTTTTTTTTTTTTTTTAAGTGAAGCTGATAGAAATCAAATCAAAATGTCAAAATAAAATTTAAGTCTGAAACTGTAGAACATAAACATTAGGAAAAAACTAGAAAGATAATGTATTTTAACAGAAAATAAAACCCAGATGAATAGTGGTTACCCTGCAGCTCATCTACGAAGCAGTACACATCGTATCTCTCTGTGGGGTCGCGGCGGCCGTATGTTCTCACACCCGGGCGGTGCAGAAGGTCACCTTCACAGCCAGGACGAGGCTGTGTGATCGGATACCTGCAGCAACAAGACAAACTCTGAACCAGCCTTTCTATTTATTTACTTATTTTAAGCACAAGAGGCGGGTAAAATTACTTTTACTCACATTTACTTGAATAGCCTTTTAGAAAAAAAATTACTTTTAGAAGCAGTTTTACTACTCAATATTTCTTTGCTAAGTAATATTGTTGTGAAGTATCATTACTCTTAAATATAATTTCTGAGTAGTACAAAGTAATACAAAGTTTTTATTTGAAAAATACATCAGTAGTATTGTTCTTTAGGGGTTATCTGATGTCACAATATTTTTTTTTACCTGCAAGAGTCGTCCACCATAGAAGGAGGGACTAGGTTGATTGGTATGCTTTTTTGTCTGTCGGCCATATTGGATTTAACAAAAATAATTTTTTGCATTTGCAGCAAATGGTCAGTAGTTTATAGTGGATTTTATGATGTATTAGTGTCCACTTCAGTGGTCTGTGTGCATTTATAACATAAAAATCCAAAAGAAGCACAAGAAAATGGCTTTTAGATAGCTGTCCACTGTAGTGACCACTATGCATGAAAGGAATTTTATTAAGTTTGATGGAACGACATCAAACTTGCAGTATCACACAACTCTACCTGCTGGCAAATATGAAGGTGAAAAATATACAGTAAACACAAAGTACTTTACCCTGTTCTAACATACATATAACACCCACTGTATTGGTTTAAGGAATTTCACATAGAAAAAACTAAATTTGAAAAACTCTTTCTTCTGTCCAAATTTATTTATTTATTCCACTTGAGTGAAAATATGTTGAAGCAGTAGTGCTACTCTTACGTGAGTACAACATTTAGGTAATCTATCCACCTCTGCATTGCAATGATACCTTGAAAGTAGATTTTTCTCCCCTACCAGTAGAAAACTGGAATAGATGTGTGAATGGGAGAGATTAGACTTGAACGAACCGGACAGTATAATCAGTGAGCCATCCTGCGTCGCACTGATCCAAGCCGTCATGAAAGGCAGCAGTCAGCTGGTCAGCTGTGGCCATGGAGGCGTTCACAGACAGACAAGCCTCCGTCGCTTTTTCGAAGTCCAGAGAGTAGCGGCTGGAGTTGGCTCGGTAGTGAAACACCACGCCTGGAGAGACATCACCAAAGGTTAGGGGAGCAAAAATGAACTGAGTTAATGGGATTTCAATGGTTTGAACTGGAACTATTATAAAAAAGTTTTCATAATCTTGAATAAGATTAAAACTTAAAGGAACAGTACTATGTCTTTTCTAGGCATATGCCATTTTATAGCACAATCAAGTAGCTCTGTTACCGTCAGTTGTTATAAAAATGCTTTATATATAAAATATTACTTCATAATATAATGACTTGAATAATGACTAATAATATAATAATAATAACAATAATAATAATAATAATAATAATAATAATAATAATAATAATAATGACTTTAAAACTCCACCTTGAGGAAGTCATCACAACATGGCTCCTCTATTAACATTTTAAAATATTTTTACCAGTGTTGCCCTGAGAAGTTGCTCCTAAAATGAGATCAGCTGATGCTCAGTTTCTTCAGGTGTTTGCTAATTGCGACTGGCTAGTCTGAAGGACCTGAATGAGGGGGCTACAGGGATGCCTGTTTTGACAGGCAGAAGCTCAGAAACTGCAGCTCTGAGGAGAAGCTTTGTTCATGAAGGCGGGGCTAAGTCCACCCAAGCATTTTGCACAGCTGAATGGTTGCCTTGGAGATTAAAGGATTTCTCAAACACGCATGACAGAATCAAGGCTCCAGGTATGTTTTTGATGAGGGAATAACATTATAATGTAAAGCTCGAAAAAGTTTATTTTACATAATACTGCCCCAACATAAAGGATGCTCCATGAAAGGAGGAAAATAATATAGAAAACTGGAAAAGTGTCTCTCTCCTCCACAGTTATTTATAAGAAATTTCCTGCTGACGGATGCTGATCGGATATATGAGAGTGAAGAGAGAGATCATTTTAGCTGTCATCCTGGGACTAAACGCATCACTGCATCCCTGTGTCATTAGGTCTGGTGGAACATTTCTCATTCAGGGGAAATCCTGGCAGAAAGGATGTCTGAGCTGTTAAATGGAGAGTTGTGTGTCTGTCATAGGGAGGGCCTTTGTGTGGGTGACCCCCAACAAAGAGTTCTGTTCAGCGTTAATGTGGAATCTGTGGAAATGTCTGAGAGAGAGAGAGGCTGGATTTGGTCGTTGGATGAGCCGATTCCAGGGGACTGATGGATGCCAGAGAGCTGAGAGTTTCAAAGTGCCTCCAGGGAACGTCGGCTCTCCAGCCGCCAGGGTTTATAACAAGGGTCATTTAGTGGCTTTAACGAGGCTAAGCAACAAACAGAAAACAAAATCAAACCTTACAGGGGATTTTATCTGCACCTGCAGCCATGGAAATAATTGGAACACCTGAATCCAGTAATTTTGGATACTTATTGTATTTATCTGACAACTGAAGCTAAGCATTAACTAGTTTATTCAAGAGGTTCAAAGTGATGCAAAGCAGGAGACTTACAGCAGCTGGGAGGAACCACTGGAGACTGAACTCCAGGACAGAAGGGGGCAGTAGTCATCAGATCACCACTGGTGATCATTACCTGCTTAAGTTAGTCTGTTGTGATTGTTTTCCAGAGTACTGAAGGCCTAATGGCATAGAGGGTTCTGTAGATTACGTAAACTCTTGATTTTCTGCAAAAATGATAACATTTTTGCACACAATGTTCATGTCACAATGTTTGTCTCCAGCTTTACAGGACAAGCAAACAATAAATATTTTAAGATCAAGTGCCTTCCTACGTCCAGCTGACAGGTAAGAACGCAGACAGACTGAACCTGTTTGAGGAAGGGATTTTGAAGGAGGCAGCATGTGGACAAGTTTTACTTCATGCATTTGTTAACACCTTTAGCTTTGAACTCTACCAGCAGTAAACATCTGGAGTTGATCAGAGAGTTTGTAGACTCTTAAAGGAGTCTGTTTATTTGCCCGTAAAGAGTATATAGAAGGTTTTACTCACCAGAGACGCTGAGGTGGACGATGTTCTGCTTTTCCTCCAGTCCTTGTGTCACTTTGCAAAGGTATGGTCCTGCGTCTTTCGCCCGGAGCCTCGTGATGGTCAGTGAGGCGTGCCCCAGTGATGGAGGGTTGCGTTTCACTGACACCCTGCCTTTGAACTCATTCCACACCTTAATCTGCCCGTCCTGGGCCACCAGGACAGGCTTATCCTTCTCCAGCTTCACCCACTGGACTCTGACCTTCTCATCAGGAAGGGGTCCCTGTGTGGAGGTGGCAGAAGGACCGCTGGCAGAAGCTGGCATCGCAGGGAGGTTGCATGGCAACTCCACGTTGCTGCCCAGAGAGCCAGCTACATGCATGCTGCCAGGTATCCTCACTGTGGTTTAGGGAGGGAGCAGGAAAACAAGTTCAGAGTGAGGGTACTGCAGTCCAAACACATTTTGGTGATAGATAGTAGATCTAAGATGGGGATGGGAGAGTTACGCTTCACTGCAGATTACTGATTCAACCGCTACGTAAAGATCAACTGTCATATGTTACATTTTATTCAAGTTTTCCTGAAGACGTTTTCCACAAGTCATTTAGAGGACACAGCAGACATGTGGAAGGAGGAGCTCCGGTCCACATGTCTGGTCAGCATGCATGCTGTGTGTGGAGGAAAACTAACACTGGGCCGCTCCTTAAACACAGCATTCACACTCAAAACATGATGGTGGCCGCATTAGGCTGTGGGGTTCTTTTTTTTTTTTCCATTAAGTAATACAAGTGTTAATTTAGAAAACAGATGGGGGTGCTGTGGTGGCGCAGGGGCAAAGCATGACCCACGTATTGAGGCCTTAGTCCTCGTGGTGGTGGTCGCAGGTTCGATTCCCGGCCTGGCGACATTTGCAGCATGTCTTTCTCCTCTCTCATTAACCTGTTTTCTGTCAAACTACTTTCAAATAAAGGCCACTAGAGCCAACAAAACCTTTATAAGAATAATAATAATAAGACAGATGTTAGTAAATAGAGGGAAAATATAGAAAGGAAACCACTAAAAAATAAACAAACAAAAAAAACAGTTGTATTTGCAGTGAAAGGTGGAGCTACAAAGCATCGACTCACAGGGCTCAATACAAATGGGAAAACAACGCATCATTATAATTGTCTATGTGGAGTGTCAATTAGTGAATTACATGAAAACTCAAAAAAATAAGTAAATATTTGTGGTTACAAATTAGGAGAATGTGGGAAAGTTCAAGGGCTCTTTTGAACTGAGCTGTTCAGCCCTGATTCCTTCTAACATAAATGTTGGTTCTCCATCAAAGATGGAGAACCAACATTTAGCTTAAAACTTTACAATTCAAGGACAAATTTAGACAACCCAGAACAATTGGAACCAACATTTAGTTTTAGAATCAAACATGGAGAACCAACATTTAGTTTTATACCTCTCTAACTTTTTGTCTTTCTTTTGGTTTTGTTGTTTTGTTTGAATTTCCTTCTAATTCATGTAAAGCACTTTGAACTGCCTTGTTGCTGAGAATGTGCAATATATATAAAATTACCTTGCCATTCCTTACCTTACTTATCTCTCTTTTTGAGAAGCATATGGTCTAAATAACTATTTTCACCTACTCCACTGACCTTGTCGCAATTATAGTTTTGGTTGAAAATAAAATGAAGATATATTTAGTTGGATTTTTTTGACATGCTGTCGAATGGAAACATTTCAAAAAGTGTCATTGAAAACGTAAAACAGCACGGGTTGGACACTAACAGGAAGGTTCCTCCTGGAGGACATGAATTACACGGTTTGTTTCTGGACCAACTCACCTGGCTGAGGATGAGCCGAGCAGAGACACACCAGACAGAGCAGGTGTGTGACAATGTGTCTCGTCATCTCCATCCGGTCTGTAAGAAAGGTCTGGAGGTCAGTGTGACGTAAAGTTGTTTGTTTCCTTACTCTAATCTACTGATGTCCTCTATAGATTATTGGTTGCATCTTTTCAAACATTCCATGTATGTATCAAGGACATTTCTTTGAAACATATAAATCAACCTAAATGTTTTGCATTCTTTCATTTCATAGTCGGGATTATTCCAAAGATTCACCATAAACAATAAAACAGAGAAAAAGTTAGTAAGGAAAATTATTTTGTGTCTTTTCAACATTTGTGTCCCTTAAGGAACCGCAAAGCAACGACACTAGAAACCTGCAGGTCAGAGAATAGACTTTAAGATGTTAGTTTATAAATCACTGAACGGATTAAAGCTCTGCTGGTTTTGTATCAACCTTACAGACCTCTCAGGTCTTCTGGTTCTGCTCTGCATCCAGAACCAGAACCAAACATGGAGAAGCAGCATTCAGCTTCTATGCACCACAAATCTGGAACAAACTTCCAGAAAACTGCAAAGATGCTGAAAGACTAAAACCCCACCTGCTTACGGCTCTTTGATTCATAGTAACTGGAACATTAATCAGTGTATTTGATGCATATTTGCTTGATGATTTTGATGATGGCATTTGACAAAATGTAATGTTTTCTCCTTGCTTCATAATTGGTTACTGTATTATGATTTTGTGCTGTGCAGCTCTTTGAACTGCATTGTTGCTAAAATGTGCTATACAAATAAATAAACTTCAGCTTGACTAGAAACAGGAACATATTTACAAAAACTTTATTTGCTTAAAGTATAAATATTTTCCTCCATTGCTTTAATCACACTTTTTAGAAAACCACAAGCATCCTGAAAGTAAAAGGATATGTTCCTCCCATATTCTAAAAGACTTTAGTGTTCTGCCACCAAAACAGGATTCATTATTATGAAAAATTATTTGCTCTAAATGTTGGTGAATATCTTCACAGCTATGATCTTTCTAAAAATAATTCCAATTAACTATTTGCAAACTTATGAACCCGAGTTGCTTTAATTAAAACAAATTCAAAACTAATCTAGAAGCAAAATTACCCAAATATTTCTGACATTTTCAACAAAAAAATAATATTGGTCTTTGTGCGAACTGAAAACAACAGAAAGAACAGCTGAAGTTGTTTTAGTTGATAACAGCAGCTGTGACACAGCCTGGTCATTGTGTTTTACAAAGAGATCAGCTGATAACACTGACAGTCAATGTAACTGACATAATTGGTCCCCAGTGTTAGTTTCCCTAAGGGGCTTCTTATCTCCCTGCTTCATGTTGTCAGCATGGGAAAAAGTCACAGCCACCAGAAATCAGCCTTTTCAATGGAAAAACAGCAAATAAGCACATTCATTAAACATTATTTTTTGATAAAATCCTAGGTACATTCCATACAAGACAGTGTTCAAGATAGAAAAATCATTTCAGAGACTCTTCCTTACCTTGCAGTCCTAAAATTCGGAGGGATTTATCATTTAAGACTTCTCAAGTCAAACTTCCCTGCAAGCCCCAGATAAATGTCTGTGCAGAGCTCCTCTCAAACAGATGTCCTCGCCCACCACGAGTAAGTTCAGATTCACTTTGCAATCACTTATGAGGTAGAGGAGGAGCCCGCAAGGCAAACTCGCTGAAGGGAAGGAAGAAGAGGGTAGTGAGAGAGGAGTGGGAAGTAAAGTTGGGGAGTAGAAAGGGGGGTTGAGAGAGGGGAGAGCCAGAGACTGATCCAAATGGAAAGAGTAGGAGTGACTCACAGTAGAGTGCTGAAATAAAGTAAAATACAAAGAGAGTGACACATTAAGAGGCGAGGTCTGCATGTCGAGAACAAGCAAGAAGCTTGTTCATCCAAAAAAACTTATAGATCAATAGATTCACAGCATTCCATCTGCATTGCATTTGTCTTCTTTATAAGGACCTTATTTGTAGAATATATAACCATAATAAAGTTTTAAAACCTTTGTAATAGACAGAGTTGCTAACATCCATCCGTCCATCCCATTTACCCTTCAAGGTCGACGGTCACTGGGCGAGAGGCCGAGTTCTCCCTGGACGGGTCACCAGTCTTATCAACATGGCATGTCGCCCAGCATGTTGCTCAACATGGCAACATAATAATGTGACGACAAATGTCACTAGTATGCCTCACAAACGGTAACAATTTTCTGTTCCCCAATCAATGGACTGTGTTATGTGACAGTCTATTGACCATGTCTAAGATGGCAGTAGCTCCATCTTAGTCTTACATTTTAGTTGTATTGTGCCATTGTTCTATGGTTCTGCAACAGAAGGGAGTCCAGTAATGGTGTGCTACTGGTGATTATATTGGCCACTTTTACAATAGACAAAATAACATAGCATCAACCCGTGCCATGTTGCTCAGTGGCAATGAGGCATTGCTCTTACTTGATTTTAATTGACCAAATTTACTTTCAATCTTGACAACTATAAGTCACAGAGAAATGCTTCATATTTAAAAGCTTCTTACATCTTTACATATAATCTGAACAAAATGTACATATTTCGCAAAAATGCTACTGATGACAAATTCTCAAAAATGTTAAATAAGAAACATCTTTCATATTATCAGGGATTAATTGGAAAACCTGAAACAGGAAGTGCCATAATTCCAGTGTTAAAAATAATAGCCAAAAATAAAGCGGTTAAGACAATTTGGTTTGTTAGACTTCGGTTTTAGCATCCAAGCTGTTGAGTTGCTGTTCCATCCTCTGCATTCTGTTGCCAACCATTAGAAGAGGTCTTCTATGACTGATGTCTCTGGTGTACAGCTGGTGTACGTCTCTATCCACACAGGAAGGGTCTTGCTACAGACTCTTCAAAGGAGAAACATAACCTTCAACTAAGAATGGACACGTAGACTAAGTCTCACATTTTGGTGCCAGAGACAAGTGTATAACAGAGTAAGTGTGAGTACTTTGGTACCTTTATTAAATACACACACACACACACTCTCTTGTAGCGTGAATCTACCTTGACATGGTAGGGGCAACGAGACCTACATTCTGTTTGCCAAAGCTGTCAGGACAGAACCAAAGTCAGTCGTTATGGAGCAGTTGGAATATTTGAGTCGTTTTCATGAGCAATGGTAAGATAGAAAGTTACAGACCAGTGAATCATGGGCTCACTAATGAGGGCACTGAATCAGTGTGTTCCAACCCTAACTTATGATCATCTTAGTTATGACTCAACCATCTAAATAATTAGTTTAGCAGGTGTAAAAATTGGGTTATGTTGGGAAAGTTTGGAGCGGAGCAGTTGCTGCTTTACATAAACAGACCCAGAACTTACCAAGGTTATACACTTCTTAAGAGTTTGACAGACCAGTGTATACCTGAGGTATTTTACTTGCTTTTCTCTGTGTTGGATCTTTTTTGGTCTTCTTTGTCCGTGTTTGTACCTCTCCAGTGCAGACTGAGTCCTTCTAGTTGTACGACTCACCTCAATAACAATTCTGCTGGAATCTCTTCCTGATTAAGTACAATTTGGCAACTTCACTAAAGTGGTAGTCAAAGACAGAATTTGCAATCTGTAAGTTTGAAACTGATCTTCCTTCAATCCAGCTGGAAGATCTCAGTTCAAGTTTATAATTTTACCTCCACAACTAAGAAAGCCTGGAAATTATAATTGTATCCACTAAGCTCTTCGTCTGAACCTCAACATCTGCCAAGAAATTTTGATAATTAACAAATCTATTAGAAGTTATCATGTAATCAAAAAATTTGCAGCAAAACATTTTATTGAAACCAATCAACTCTGGAAACTTGAGTTCTACCTATAATTAACTTTAACTTATCTTCTCTGCCATTTGGCTCTGCTAAAGAATCTGTTAAGGCAAAAACAAACCAAGATTCCCTTCAGAAAACTTCTCCAGCTTAACTGAGGAAAATACATCTTGATAGCAGCAGGTGGCAAACCTTCAGACCTACATGAATTCCTTGTGGCCTAGATTCAACAAGGTGGTGAAAATACCCAAGACAGTTTGTAGCACCAAGGGGGGCCCACACGGTACGGCTCTAGTTCCATTTCTCTTCACTTTACACGTATCTGACTTTCAGTTTCACTTTGGGTCTTGACATGTCCAGAAGCACTCAGATGATTTTGTCATTATGGCATGTATCAAATCTGAAACACACTTCCAGAAAACTGCAAAACAGCTGAAACACTGAGCTCCTTTAAATCAAGACCAAAAATAAGAACATTGACCAACATGTTTGATGTGAATTTAAGATTTTTATCATGACACTTGACAAAATGTAATGTCTATTACAGGTTTTCATAACTGTTGACTATATGATGCGTTTATGATTATGTTTTCACAATGTACATCACTTTGAACTGCTGTGTTTCTTAAATGTGCTATATAAATAGACTTGATTGAACCAAGTAACGAATGACCCGGATGATTTTATTGCAATGCTAGTTGGACATTGCACATCTTTTTAACTTTCTAGTATGTGGCTTTATTTTGTGCTTACTTACTTATTTTTATTTTTCTCTATTTAGACCAAATAATTTTTCTGTAAGGATCAATAAAGTAACATTGAATCAATGAAACTCAACAAAATTATTTTGAAATTATGGTAAAAAAGAGTGATTCAAAAATAATAGTTATTAAACTTATGAAAGTTTTACTAGCATTTTTTGTAGCAAAAGTTAGTAATGAGATTATGAAACCCATTGTAGTTGTTTCTTGTATTTAATAAGAAAAAATTTTAAAGTGAGAAAAGGCCAAAAAAAAAAAAAAACAACGCGTTAATATTTATACATTTTGAAATACAAACTACTCATCAATACAACTGTGACAAGAATCCATTAGGTTAGACTTACATAAAGCAGAAAAAAACATAAATCTTACATTTCATGTACACTGTTGTCTTTTTTATTGTAAAAACACTCAAATTCCAATTTATTGTGAAATTTGACAAAAATATGTATCTTCTATGAAGGCCTTGATTTTTAGCATAGATACAAATATGTATGTATATGCTCCTCTGCAGCTACAGATAGCTCATTATTAAAGGGTTTAGTGTCATCACCATCATTTATTCACTTTAATTTTAGAAAAAAATGCCTTTGAGATGAATATCTGCAGCACTAATGGAACAGAGGCTGTTTGGAAGTCAGAAATCATCAAATAGGTCTTCAGCTTCTGAAGTTCCTGCTGAAGCTACTTTTGTAGCATCTGCAGAGCACTGGGGAGTCTGCAGCTGATTGGATGCTGCAGAGGAGTCCGCCCTGTTCAGTACACATACACACACACACATGCAGAAAGAGAGAGAGAGGGAGAGAAGATGAGTGGGTTGTTAAATCTGGACTACAGGATAGAGAAGAAGTTTGTCATGTGGCCAATCAGGTGAAAGACGAGGCACAGCCTTTCAGACTGTATGTAGATGGGAGGGCTGGTGTGTGAATGGTCTTAAGACCACTGGAACTTGATGTAGCTGCGTTTCTATTGACCATATATCAAAAATAAATCTGCTTAATGAAAATATGTCAAGTTTTAAAAAAAAGCTCGTTTTTTTTTTGTATATAAAAATCAGTTGGGGTTTTTTTGGCCATATCAAAATTGGGTTATTTCACAAAATTGCAATGGAAACACTTTTTATGCATCACACGAGTCATGTGAACAATAACCAGATGTTACTGTGGGTGTAAACCACTAAGAAGAAGACGACAGGAAGTAGTTGAAGGATCACGGCACGGAATGCTTTTTAATGACTTTTTGCGTGAACAAGCTTATTCACATGTGATTTTAATTGCGTTTCTCATTTAATAGAAACACCGCAATTGCAAAATTGTGTTTTTTCGAAATTAGATTAATACTGAAAAAAATGTACGTACATTTGTAAAGAAAATGCAGCTACTGTCAATATGTTACTAACTTCCCTTAAATTTGTCAGGGGCAGGAAGTTGATTCTGTGTGAAGCAGTCACATCCAAATCTAAGCGTCAAACAAGACCACTGAGAATATGGAGTCAACTAAGCCTTCTTAAACCTCGCAACTCTTCTCACCTTCTTGAACCTAAGAACCAACCTGAGGGTTGAATACAATTCATTATCAGCCTCATACTTTTTTTCCCCTCCAAGCTTGCTGTAATGACAAAAAGTTGAACATGAGAAGAAAAGTACAGCGTGAGAGAGGGGGAAAGAGGCCCAGAGGTAGTTTAAAATCATTACCAACTGTATTTTGGGCACTGCTGGAACCAGTTAAGAACAAACAACAGAAGTGTTTCAGTGGAGAGGGAAGTCTTTGCATGCTGCAGAAGAAGACCACTAAAGGGGGCATGACTAGAGGATTTTTTCTTTTACCCCAAGGGGCGATGTTAAAATCGGGTAGCGAGTGTGCAAGAGCAGAGAGCAGATCTGAGGAAGAGTCAGAGCAGCAGGATGTAAAGAACCATAATAACGAGTTTGTTGGTAACCGAGAAGCTAAACTGAGCTTTAGTTTTGACTTAAGGAGAATTTGTTCTGCACAGGAAGAACCATAGTCAGCTTTTGCTGATGTATGCAATATTGCCAAAACCATAGATTCACATTATACACATAAAACTTTTATTCTTAACCTCCTGAACCCTAAACCTTTTCATTTTTGAAGAGTTCTACAAGAAAATGACATTCCTAAAAAGAATTGAATCCATTTTCCAAACTAAAATGGTAAATGGCCTGACCTTATATGGCGCTTTTCCAATCATTTTGACCACTCAAAGTGCTATAAACTAGAGTCACATTCACCCTTCGCTCTCACAAACACACAAACATTTACACACCGATATGCCGATCGGAAGGCAACTTGGGGTTAAGTGCTCTGCCCAGGGGCACATCGACATGTGACAGGACGAAGCTGAAATCAAACCTACAACCTTCCGATCACAAAACTACTACTCTACCCACAAAGTCACAGTCGCCCCAACAAAGGGATTATTTCAATTATTCTGGTATCACAATAAAGAGGAATTTGAAGAATACCCTAAAGTAATAAAATCATGTTACTCAAAGAGCAAATTAACTATGGCACACCACAGAAAGAAATCCATTTCCACCTACAAAAAAGCACTTTGTAATTCTTTTGAAGGGATGTATATGAAATCCAAATCATTTAGCAAGCCATTGTATACAATCTGACAACTAACTGCACAAAAATGAATCAAAACAAGCAAAGAATTAAGGTTTTAAAGACATGTTATTCGCTAAAAAAACAAAACACAAAAAAACGAGCTTAGCAAAACAGATTACAGAAATTTTATGATTCTGGTCATCAAATTTTAGAATCAGTATTCGCTCGTAGGTTAGTTCTTGGATCCACTCTGTTTATCCTCTACATCCTCCCCGATGGTGACCCTACACCATCACTCATAAAAGGATCTGTTTTCAGTCTTATGAATCATACATCAAAACTCTCTTTAGATTCTTACTCATTACTTTCTACTTTCATGAGCTGTCTTCAGTAAGTAAACGCCCTGTGGGAACGTCGACCTACTCCAACTAAGCATCAAAACCAAAAGCTATTCTAGGTTAGTCCCAACATCAGATTCTCCTACCTATTTCCAAACAACCTTCTCTGGCCACAACATTCCTCTTTCTTCTATAATCACTCTTTTAGGTGTATGATCATCTTGCATTCAAAGCTCCAAGACCATCTCCTTTCACCCCAAGAACATATCAGGATATCAGATCCTGATAAAGCGAAGAAAACAAGACCTTGTCACCCCAACTCTGACATACCTCCACTGGTTCCCCATCTCACTCCATATCGGATACAAGATTTCCCTCCAATTTATCCATGGCTCCATACTACCTCAAAGAACTGTCTGCTCATTCCACTAACAGTAATGTGGGCAAAACTCTGCACCATGGGTGCTCTGTTGCACCTCGTCTGTGGAATACCCTCCAAACAATCTGAGGAAACCACAAACTCCTAATAAGTTACAGGAAAGGACCTTCCTTTTCAAGAGATTTTAGAGTGTTAAATGTATTTCATTGTCGTTTTTCATTCTTTTATATTTTCTAGACATCTATATTGTAGCACTTTGAGATTGCTTAATGTGAAGTGCTGTACTAATTCATTATTACAGCAATCAAATTACTAATAGTAGTTTCGCTGGGATCCCAATCTGAATAAACTAATAATAACCTCCTCTGAGGAAGAGTCAACAGGACACAGGCGAGCTCTGCTACCAGCCGCCAACATATCCAGCAACTCCTAAGCATGAAAAGCTTCTTGTTCTAGCACGCCATTATTCTCTCAACATGTAAAAGATCACAAAAAGAGTTGAAATACTGTAAAATAACATCTCTGCGTAAAAACGTTCAACAATCGTGTCAGACATAGCAAATTGCACACAGGGCAGTTTCTCAAGAGCAATTTGGATGATTAACACGTCCATTAAACAGTCAAGAGCCAATAGATTTGGAGATGAAGTGACGCAGGGTCAATAGACTACAGGAGCCGAGTGGAAATCTGTACTCTCTCATGGATTATGGCCATAAAACAGCAAAGGTTATATGTCAGTTATGGTTATGGTTCCATCAAGGTAGGTTATTTTTCTGTCTTCTTGGTCACTGGTTCAGTATGTTTTGCATGTAGAGCAGTGATACTCCTTTTGAAAGACGAAAGTTTGGAAGTTTTTTTTTTTTGAAAGGTTGTTTGTGTGGGTGGGCACGTATTGAGGTACTTTGTCTTTGTCAGGTGTCTTTTTACATTTTACTTCCCCATTTAGCTGCTTCAAGTTGGAATTGGGTTGTTTTAAAATGTTTTGATCCTTTACAAGAGTCTCTCTCGTTCAGCGGATAGGAAATAATGGTTTATATATACATAGTGTCTGTCTTGAGATTAATTTTGCTGATCAAAGTGCTGCTGGTCCTGGTGCTGGGGGTGTTCACATTATACAGTTCTGTACAAAATGCTTCAACTTTTCTGGTGAAGACTGCCTACAAGGTTTTAGGTCATGTTTACTGAAACTGTTGTCCACTCTTATTGGAGCAAATTTGTGAGGTCAAGCACTAATGTTGAATGAGAAAGTTCGACTGACAGTCTCTGTTCTAATTTCTCCCAAAGATTTTCACATCAGGTTTAGGTCAGAGCTAAACCTGATATGCTCAGGTTTAGCACCTGATGTGCTTCTTGATTGGTCTAAGTTGACCAATCAAGTTCCTCCACACCAAGCTTGCTATTTCTGGACATGCTTTCATGCTCTGGTGTGTCTTTATGTTAGAACTGAAGGGGGCATCAGAAAAATTCTCCCACAGACTAAGGAGAATAAAATTATTAAAAATGTCTTAATATGCAGAAACATTAGCAGTTCATTTCAATAAAACTAACTCAAACTCCTGAAAACCATTCCTAAACCAGACACATTACACTCAACCAAGTGTTGTTTTCCAGACAACTGTTGGGAAAAAAAAAAAAAAAGACAAATACTTTCAGTGGATTTTCAGATAAAACAGGCTTGATTTGTTACTCCACAAACCACTGTGACTTCATGGTTTATACCACTGTCAGCTGAATGTGGAATATTTAGGAGTGAGGAGCCTTCCTAATGGCCTTATTGCACACGTAGCATCCCTTCACAGTACCATGCTGAATGTCTAGGTGTTGGATTTTATACACCTGTGTCCATGGGACATCTGGATTTAATTATTTGCATGAGCGATCCAATACACTGGAGTATGTCAGGTAAAACAACACAAGATCAAAACATCAGCATCTTGCTGAAGATGCAATTTATTTGACCATAATGGATAGAGAATTCATAATGATTTATAATATAGTAAATCTTGGAGAAATACAGTGTTCACAGCACTCACAGCGGCTTTGTTTTCAATTTGAATAGATTTTCTTTGAACAGAGCTTTTGTGTATTTCTGTCCCCTGAGGTCTTTTTCCTGACTTACAAAAAAAAAATTAAAATGTTGTTTGATGAACATTGTTGTTTTATTGTGTTTTCTGCTAGTGACCAAGTTAAAAAAAAAAAAAAACCATTGTGAGTCAAACTGTTTGGACAAGTTTATGTTTGCCCCCCCCACAAAAACTGTTAACTGATGATGCTCAAAACATGCATGCAGTTTTGATGTGGGTGCTTTGGGAACAACAAAAGCATTTATGTTTGTGGAAATGTAATCTCCGATTAAATAGCAATGATGGACGAATACTGCCTTACTATTGATGATGCTGAAGATTGATATAAAGTCTAAATCCCAGAGACAAAAGAAAAACTGCATAAAGCACGCAAGTAAACTGACACAAGATTGGAACTTTGTGTACAACTCTAAAAGCTTTATTAGGCTGGATAACTACAAAAGTAAAGGTCCTGTTCAAAACTGCACAAAAAGCTGCCAAAATTTCACAAGGACTGTTTGGATGCAGTATTTAATAGAGTATAACATTTCAAGGGTCATGAATCCATGTTCTGCATCCCAGTAATGTATCTTAATAGTTGAATGAACTCTCCCCATCCTTAACCACTCAATCCTAATATAGCCATAACAAACAAACAATAAGGCTCACCAAAAGTGATAGGAACATTGTGAAAAAAAACAAAACAACAAGAATAGAGAAAATGTGGCTTAATTAACCACAAACACACCCACTGTGAAGGCCACCACCAAAGTTTGCGAGCTTATAATTTGTCTGGTTGAGAAGTAAAGCAATTGTTCTTTATTGCTGTGGTTTCTCAGTTCATTCTTTTTTTTTTTTCTCCCCCCTTTTATTCTCCAGGTGTAGAAGCAAAAATCCAGGCGTTTTTTTCTTTATCCTTTTTTCTCTCCTTTATTTGTCACACCTCATTAAGTTGGTTGTATTACCCTCTCTTTTTCATCTCCATTGCATTTGAAGTCCCAAAGCAATTTTTAATTCAGTTTGCATTTATACATCTCTTGCAGTAGTATCAAGACGGGTTCCACTCTGCTTATTTAGGCAAATATGACTATTAAAATAGTCAGTTATAAGCAGTTTTAGAGGGGGTCTCAAGTATTCACAGATTTTAGCTATTTGCAGGCAACTGTGCTCCCTGACTCCCATAAATACTGCGGGTCAACCGTGGTTCACATGATTTTACAAAAACATCAGGATATGATATGATGGTGTGTGAGAGGTTTTTAGCAGATTTAACCATGTAAAATTTGAAATAATGAACAAACAAAGCTAACAAATGTTCTTTTCATTATGCTTACCTTTTTATGAACTGAGTTTTGACTGGAGTAGACTCATAAGGAACTTGCTGTTATCATCCTTTAACAGCAACGATTGAAGATTTCCATTAAAAATAATTCTAAAACTAATTATTTCCTAGCTTTTTGTGAGCAGAACACACCCTGCAGTTTATCCCTCCTCAGATGAAAATGAAGAAGTTATGCTTCTAACAATGTACAGATTATCCCTTCTGCCTTGTTTTAGTCCCTGTTAACACGTCATTTAGCTTTAAGTGTTTGTGTACCAAAAGGTAGTTTTTCCCACGAAACGCAGCTAACAGAAAGTCACAGTAAAACACTGGCTGTCCTTGAAACATGCCCTGGTTCTGCAAGTGATCAAATATGGCTCCCAGTAATGGTGGATAATCACTACAAGACACAGTGGTACTACTGCCTCACTGTGGGTTTGACTTTTGCTTTTAACTAGCATGGTCATATTTTATGGTTTGAATGGAAAATGTGCATTACTCTGACAGAACATGAAATATAGTTGAAAATGAAATCTTACTTACCCCACTATTCTAAATTGAGTCTAACATGTTGATGTGGAAACATATTTTTTTATGACAAGGTTTTTTTGTTTTTGTTTTTTTTCCCCACCAGGGGGCTTTTTGTGGGCTCTAGTGTCCCTTTTTTTGGATAGTAGACTGACAGGAAGGGGGTAAGGAGAGGGTGGAAGACATGCGGCAAATATCGTCGGGTCCGGGAGTCGAACCCGCGACGGCCGCGTCGAGGACTCAACGCCTCCAAATGTGGGTCGCGCTAACCCCTACGCCACCACGGCACGCCCAACAAGGCTTTTTTTAATAAAAACCGGGCAGAGTGAGACGAGAGAAGGCATGCAGCAAAGAACTGAACCCTAAAAATAAATAAACTGTTTCTATATGAACTTTCATTAAGACAGCCATATTGGATTTTGACATCTGGATTAATAAAAAACATTCATAATAATAAAAAAACAACAACATTTTACTCTTGGAATTCCAGCTTTCTTTGGAGCTTCATATAATTTTTTCCAACTTCAAAATTTGAACATTTTAACTTCTGAGTAAGAGTGGAACGCACTTAAACTGCACCATTTAGTGAAAAGTGCAATGCCAAAAACCATTTTAGCTTTAACTTTGATATGGAAAAAATGCTGAAGTCTGATTTTTTTTTTTTTTGTAGATGGAAGACTTAATATTAATTTTGGGTACTTGTTATAAAAATGTTTGAGAAGCACCAGCTTAGAGGATGCAGGATGCTAACTAAATTCAATAACAGATTTTTAAACTTCAACCAGATGTCAAAATTCAATCAACAATTACTCACTAGACTAGTAGTGATGTTCCAGACAGCTAACACAGCCTAATGATGGTGGAAACAACTGATTTTGAACTGCTGACAGCTCTAACGGACAGAACAATTCAGTCCTTCCGTCATGGTGACTGAACACTGAGAAGGTGCTGAACTGTAAAAGCTTCTAGGTGGATGGGAACCTTATAATAAAGAGTATGTTTTTTGTGATGACGTTAACATGATAACATGAAAATTGGAAAGTTGAGACCAGAACTCTGAGAAACTTCAAACAAAATGCCCCAGATTGTGTTCAGCATCAACTGACTCATTAAACAAAATTGTAATGCCACAGTTGCTGCAAATAATTTCAGAGATTTCGCAATGCCTTAATTACTCATCCCTCTTCTTGTTCTCATATGACCGTTCATTTCATTCCATTCTGGTTCCTTCAGCCGATAAATGTGTGAAGTAAAAATTGTGTTATTATTTCTTTTAACAATCTCTTTTAAATCTTTTACTTATTTAACCACATTAGTATTGGTTAGTCTATTAGAGTATGTAGACCAGAGAGAGTCTCTGCAGAACCAGTTAAATAGGTTTTCTGTTGACCTCTCCCTGCAGTAGTCGCAGTAGACTGATGAGTGGACTAATGCTTCACCACACGTACCAAAGCAAGGCGCCAGAGTTTGTTAACAGATAGTTTAGGTAAAAATAGTAAGATGGAATAAGCCCTAAGGTTTAACAAGTTTCTCCATTGAATGTCATAAGCTGAGAGTACGTGCATGAACAAGGTCTGACAATGTTTTTGTTATGCGAAATTGTTCCATTAGTAAACCTGACTTTTGGAAACTTCCATATTTTGAGCAAGAAGATGTTTATTATCTAAACAATTAACTGACCT
>CAEGAG010190270.1:0-11498 GCA_903067065.1 Brachyrhaphis terrabensis
TATTTAGTCACAGCTCTAATAACAGGTCTTGAAGGCCAACTAACATTTTTCAAAAAATGAGTCTAAGATATTTTAAGGCATTCACTTTATTGAAAACTCTAAAAACTGCTTGTTTTGTTGCAATTATTTATGCTATTTTCTCTGCTGTTATGGATTTACTACAGGATAAATATGAAAATATGATTAAGTATTTATGCAGCTTTGACTGCAGTGGCATGCAGTTCCCTAAAAAAAAATACAAAAACAAAGTTGTAAATAGTTTTCACTCACTTCTATTAGTTTTACTATAAAATACTACAAAATGTTGTTGGTACATTTCAAGCCCATATTGCTCAGCTCTGATATTAATATTTAAAAGGGTTGGGTGTTTATCATTTTATCCAGAGTTAAAAAGAGCCAGTGAGGATCAGAGCGTTGATCATGCAGAACCTTCCAGATGTCAGTTCAGGGGAAAAGCTCAACCTCAACATTAATCAGAATATTACAAGGACGACACCTGGTTATTATCCTGATATTTATTTATGACCTTTGGGAGTTTTGACATTTTTCAGCACTGAAAAAATAAAACAAACAGACTATGGAGCTGAAGAAAATCCTTGTTTAATGTTTATTAATACAACCTTCTCCGTTCTCTTGGTGGCCCCATCCCAAGCTTTTTTTTAAAATAAACCCTCCACAAAACAATAAAAATCAGGTTACTGGATAATTTGTGTACATGCGTCATCGTCATAATCAAAGCTGCAGCGTTTAAAACAAAACAAAAAAAGATGGAGAGAACGCATCATAAATGTAATCAGAAACCTTTAATACAAAATCAGTAAGAGGAGAGACTTTAAGCGCGTTGTAAATGTGCATCATCAGGAAGCATTTAGACGATTCCCTGCTGGATTTTATTCTGTTGCACAATCACTCAACTGTTAACTGGTAAATAACCTGTTTGTTTGCACTCAGGTAACCTGGTTACTCAGATAATGGCTGGATGTGTGTGGGCTCTGCAGGGAAGACAACGAATTTTTGCTCTGCTGTTTCACTTTGGAAGAATTTCTTTTCAACTCTGATGCTTCAACGTCAAATAAACGTTTAATTTTTAATCAAACCTGTTGGACTTTGGTTGATCAAGCTGGTCAGGTTAGGATAAAACCCCTTAAACCTCTGAGTGTCATGAATATAAACCGGTAAAATCCAGCAAATGCTGGCTGTAAATTGAGGATTAAATCACAAAGATTCCTACTTGGTGTGTTTTTTATGATAAGCATGTTTGAAAAAGCTCAAAGGAAGCAGAAAGAAAAAAAGCAGAGCAGAGAAATTCTGGTACTGATCAGGACTGTACAACCTAAAATACACCCAAACAAATCTGCACACATGTACAAAAATCATCAGGAACAAAAAAAAAGAAAACAAACAAAAAAAGAGTCTGACAGGATGTTCCAGGAGCGACCCGGAGCAGAGTCCAGGTGTCGGCTAGTTAAGTGCAATCCACAGCAAACCTGAGGCCCGACTCGGTGCTTCTGGGTTCAGCACATCAGCTACAGCAACTATAAAGCACAGCTAGTTAGTGATCAACACCTGCTCAGTCCTCCAATCACAGGTGACCATTTAATTGGAGCAACACAAAAAATTATATCTGTAACAAGAAAAAAAATAAGAAAATCCCTCTTTTCCTTTCGTTGCCGTAAGCGGTGTGTTTAATGCCGACTCAGTATAGACAAACAAACACACAAAAAAACAAACACATAATGCTCAGTTTAAAACAAAAAAATAATAATCTGAATTTAAAGCAAATAAAACTTTATATTCCCCTGAACCGTTTCTAGTCATAACTCAAATGAGTTTCATTCCAACAGCAGGCAGAAGAAATAATGATGGAAACACTGAAGACACAAATTACAGTATAATTATTCATCCTGACTCAGTTTAGCAAACAAAAATGTTCAAATATTACAAAACTGTATAGGAATCGATGTATTTATCCAGAAAGATGTTGGCTGATCTTGATGTGCAGCTTCACTTCACAGCTGGCTGAAATGATTTTTAGTGAGGACTAAGTGTTACTCAACCTGTGACACTTTCTAAGCTAATATCCTGCAGATATAAAGATGTTTTTGTCGTTTTTTTGCAATAAGCAGTGCATCATCTTCAAGACTATTATTTAGGAAGCAGCAAACACTGTTAAGATTTTGATATTTTTGTTAATCTTGCATTTTAATGTTAATTTTTATTCATTTTTTTTGCAGAAATGCAGCAAGAAATTCTCTGTCTCCTGCTTGCTTTTCAGCTTCAGTGTCCATTTATTATAAAATACTCTCTTTTTTAAAACTTTCTGTTAGAGGAATGAAACTCTCCAGAAGACTCTCTGAGAACTACTGACATGAACGTTTGTGCAGGCTGGGGCAGGTAGTCCTGGTTCCACCCAGCCCTCTTTCACTTCCAGGTTTGGTCCCTGATCACATGACAGTGCCATGTGACTCTGGCCGCTCCTTGGAAAGTCAGAGCGGTGCGACCGAGGGGAAGGAAGCGGAGTTCAGAGGACGGCTGTTTGTTTTCTGACTCATCTGACCTCGGATCAGCGGAGGGAGGAGAGACAGGCAGGAAGACGCTGCGCTGATTTCCTGACTTTCATTCCAGAACACCTCAAATCACAGAGGAATTGCATATGTAAGCAGGGAAAAAAAACCCTTCCTGATTATTGCAAGCTACTAGTTTTCATTCATTAATTAAAGTAAACAGACTACACAAACAAAGGGGGTTTTTTCTCTTTAGAGCTCTAAATTAAACACATCTCAGGTCACTATTAGGTTTTTCTCAGACTAAACAGAAATCAGACTAAATCTGCTCCATGCCTCTCTAATCAAAACACAAAAAGAAAAAGAAAATCCATCCAGGTGCAAAAGAAACTTGAACGTTAGTTCCCGAAAAGCAATTTGCCAGCTAAGTAAAATCTTCAGCCATCGTCATGTTTTCCTTTTGTTTTCCACAGAACTCCACCCCTGAGGTAACACTAGGTCCAAATTCCAGGAATTCCCAAGCGGGTGAGTTTCAGGAGGCTGATTGCAACTCAGAAAACATGCAACCAACAACCGTGGATACGGGAACCAACTAGAACCACAAAGAAGCAGAGAAACATTGAGGTCAAAATCCGATTTATGCAACATTTTACTGAGTTTTCTGTCTGGAAAACCTGAGGACTGAGCATCCTCTGACTAACAAGGCACTGTGCCAGATCCTGACCAATCACAACACACTTCCTTTGATAATCTGCCTGGTGTTCAGGAGTTGACCCATCCTGGAATCCCTGTTTTACTTTTTTGTTTTTTTTGCAGCTTTGTTTCATTTATGCATAAGCTCAGTTTGCTAGAAGGCACTATGTGACATACAGGCGGAGGCTAGAGTTAGTTTTGGGGACTTTAGCTGATTTGTCAGAAGCAACTGCATTAGTTCAACTAGAAAATCTCTACATTTAGCGTGACATCTACATTTGATCAGATAAAGAAAACAGAAAAATCTATAATTATCTGAGGACAAATCTACAAAAAAAAAAAAAAAGAGTAGAAAAATTCCATAATTTGTTAGAAGAAAGACCGACGGAGGCATTAAAGGGGTAAGACTCTTTCTTTCCTGTTAATTATCGCCTTAGTTTAGGTTGTATAAATGGAATAAAAATGAGCAACAGAAACTATTCAGGAGAAATTAAGTTGAGGGGACAGTGCAGCCAGAATATCTCATTAGCACCTTTGTTTTGTAGTGAATCAGCCTAATTAGGAGGCATGAGAACAAGGTGAAGCTGTGATGCACAGTCTGACTTAATCCCAGAGTTCTGCTGGTCACCCAGTTAGTTCCAGGTTTTCCTGATGATTTACTGTTTCAGAAACTTAATTTTTCCTGCAGGAAATCCATCATTTATGTTCATAGAAAGGAATCCTGAAAAACAAAAAACAAAAAGTCCTCTTCTTGGATCGAGATTCAATCAAAGAAACAAGGAAAATAAGAAAATAATTAGGTGATATCGTGAGAGGAAGAGTATATTCTCCTCAGTGCCGAGACAAGATGAGTCCTGTGGAGGTTTGGGCGTTCCTCAGTCACTGCTGTCGTCATCATCGTCATCGTCCGACAGGGTGTTGTTGTTGAAGTTAGCGCTTGGCCGGCTCATAGACTCCGAGCGCGGCCCGAGGCTTCCCGACAGCATCCCGTAGCAATGCTCGCACACGCGCACCGGCTTGGACGACTGGCTGGGCAGCAGGAACTTCTTCTCTGAGCAAGGCCCACAAACCACGTAGCCGCACTTCCTGCAGTGATGGCGCCGGCTGACGGGCGTGAACTTCACCTTCTTGCAGCGCATGCACACGGTGGCCTCGGAGTCAGGCACCCAGACAGCGGCGTGCTCGCCCGTCGGGGATTTGCCACTCTTCTGCAGCAGCTCTCTCACACATTTCCCGATGTGGTTCATCCATTCGGACTTCTCCGTGGCGGTGGCGGCGTAGACGGCGAAGGACTTGGTGGGGGTCTTGATTAGCCAGCCGTTCCGCAGCTCGCCCTCGTCAGGCACCGTGTCGATGGTGACGCCCTCTAGAGGGATGATGTGCTGCTTGTTGTACTTCTTCTTCTGGATAACAATGTTGCCGTAGACCAGGATATCGTTGAAGAGGAAGAACTGGCGGGCTTTGGGCTTCTTGCGGCAGAGTTTGGTGAGGACGCCCTCTCCGATTAGCACGCGACCGGGGATGGCGAGGGGTTGGCCTGCGGCGCCAAAGCAGCTCTCCACCAATCCGATCCGCTTAGAGTTGGCCTCACTGTTAGCAAGCCGGTCCACCATCTTCACCTCACCTGCTGGGGAAAGAAAACACAAAAACAAATTAAATTTTCCAACCTTTACAATTATGTTGGTCTCTGTAGCTTCCTGTCTCTGTGATTAGGGAGACTCAGGTCTCCCTCATGTTCTATATTTTGTGGAAAAAAACATTTATCAAAATTTTATACAGGCTAAATTACTGACCAGATATTTTTGCCAAATTATCAAAGAGTCGTATCAAAATAGAGAGGACGTTTGCTAGCATTAGCCTAGCCCTGCTCTTCAGAAATATTGTCGATATATAAAGATCATCAGCAGAAGAAAAATGCTAATTTACTGAGATGTGTAAATTGTGTATGTGTAGTTATAGCTATTATAAGGTCTAGTTGGCCACCAGTTTTATGGTGACCATCAATCACACTAATGCAGATCACAATAAAATTTTATTTACATGTAAAAAGATTTAATTAACTTCTTTATAGCATCTTCTTTAACAAAAGCAAGTAGTTTTGTAAAGTGCAAAAAAATTTATAATTTTAAAATTTTTTCGACTATTCTGTGGTACTGAAGCAATATCAGTTTTATAGAAATTTAAATCAGATTTATGTTATGATTTGCATGTATTTATTCTTGAAACTAAGGTTTATATCCTGAAACGCTGGCATCCAAGTGTTTTTACATATTTGTTCTGCACCAGTAACACACTAGGCTGCATTCCAAATTTTCTAAACAATGGTGAATCTTTGCTATTTTAGCCTGTTAAAAACTCAAGAAAACACGGGGGGAAGCTCTAAGCATCCCAGTTGGCTCCATTTTGGCAGCTGTTTTGCTCATTTCTCTACCAGATTCTGAATGCAGATTGCACAAAGTCCAGCAGATGGGAGCAATCTGTGCACTATTGCTGTGTCAAGTCAAAGTTGACCTCTCTCCAGTCAAAAGTACAAGATGAAAGAGCGAGAATTTTTTACTTTCAATTATCATCTTAACTAATGAAAAAAAATCCCAACATGACGAGGCATTCGTCAAAACTTTAAGAATGTATGTGTGGAAGAATCATGTAGCAAAGTTGAAATAAAACAGTTGTGTGATGACCTCTTACTTATTTACAGCTACTAAAGAAAGATCTTTCATTTTTAATCAGGGGCGGGGGTGGTTGTGGTCTTATCTCCTCCATTTCTTCCCCTGTAGAAAAATTAACGGAAGCTTTCTGCAGGTGGTAATTTTCTCTGACTCAAACAGCTCTGGTCTTTAAGAACGATACGCCATTTGCCGTGGATGTGATTTACATAAATACATGCACATATGGGAGCATTTTTCTCTAAATGTTTCCATATAAATGCTGACAAGCTGTGTGAGCGCTGACAGATTACTCGCTCATTTTTGGAGCAGATCTGCCTTTGAATCGAGTTTGGCAATTAGTGCCAATTCTCTCACCATTCACCAACCGCGGATACTTTTGGATCTGATCCACTTTGTCTTCACTGATAAAAAAGTTAACATGATTAAGAAAAAGAAAAAAACTACAATACCTAAATGTTTCCTTAGATAATTTTTTACCACTTGCTTTCAAAAGAACCTGGATTTAATTGTACTAAATTATGATTAGAATCAAATTGCTCAGTATGTAACAAGATTTAAATTTGAATACATTATTAGATTAAATCGAAATTAAGAGGATTAATTTGAACTCCATTTGGACATTGCTGCATATAAATTTAACTTGTTTATAGTGTTTTGCTACATTTATTTTAATATGAGACATGAATAAACTCAATTTAATTAAGTTAATTAACAACCAGACTACCTAATTCAACCTCTTGCTATTGATAAGATATTTCATAAATACATATTTTCTTTCCTTATAAAAGCTGTGTTATGTATATTATATGGTTGCTTATGAAATGCTCAGTTTTTGAAACTTTTAGGAGAAAACTCCATGAAAAGAATGAAAGACTGAAGGGTTGCATTTCCTGCTATGACTCAATTGGAAACTCAGCACAACTGCTGGATTCTTCTTCAATAAAGCACAATAGAGCATTGGCAAGGTCAAAGGTCAGCAGCATCAGTAATGAAAGGGTGATTGCTCTCCGTCTCTCCGGCAAATCTGGAGGGTTGAGTGCAGACCGATAATGCCAGTAAACACAAGTATAAGATTCAGTTCTGGATTACGTTTAAAGGTTTTCATTTATCTTTACTGTGGATATTTCTTTTCTTTTCATGCATTTTGTTTCCAACATTCTGCATTCATCTTGAGTAAAACTATCAATAAAGAGCAGCAGGACTTAAAGCCGTAGTCTGTTCAACCTCCTGTAGAACAGACAGATATTAGAGTCCAAAAATAAATAAAAAAAGGGTACAACCTTTTAAAAGATCAAAGACAACAAAAGCATCTGATTTATACCCAAGATGTCAACAAATGCAACGGATAAAAGAAGAAGCAGCCTCAAAATGCACTTTGCACTACATGCTGAGGATCAATCGGCAGATAGAGACGGTTCAGAGCAGCAGGAGGACAAAGAGAGCGGTTTAGGTCCAACAGAGCTCAATGCTTCCCTCAGGACTCAGCAGGTCAAGAAGGAAAACTTAAATGCACAAAACAAAAAAATCTGAATTAGATCAAATAGTTCCCAAGTCTCAGTGGGATTCAAAATAAGCAAATGTTTATAGACAGCTATGAGCTGGGGACTTCAAAGGTTATTATAACCTAATAGGATTTGATTAACGGTGCTAAATCGAATCAACTGGTCTAAATGAGGTCATTTCTAAGGTAATTGGTTTGAAAAACCAATTACATCTTTAATCTTTCAATTATCTCACTGATATCAGTGTTTGACATTGTTATGTTAAGATGGAATAAAATAGTTGTTGACTGGCGGACTAATTAATTTGAGGGAAAAAAAAGAAAATTATTTACATTTTGCTTCAATAAATAAATAAATAAAATTAAAAGATAAAATGTTTCAATTTATAATTACATGAACAAGTTTAATGGGCTTGATAAGCACTTGCAAAGCAATGTTCACTATGTTATCAACATCTTAATAACATTGCAATTAAATTGACTCTGACTTTGGCTTCTATGCAGCTTGAGCTCCTTACAGATGATTGACTTCTATGAATTACTGCATGAAAACAGCAACAGTTTAAGAGTGTTGGTTTGGGGAGTTTTCACACCTGATGATGCAGTAGATTTTTCTTTGACTGGGGACCAAAATTGCAACATTTGTGAAATTTTCAGCTGGTGTGGTTTTCTTTTAAAGCTGCACTGTGTCAAACGTAACACAGGGAACAAGTTTTTCAAAACCCTTTGAAAAACTTGTTCCCCTCCTGACCTGTGGTGGCGCTACACCAAGAACCACTGAAACAAACAACATGAAAACCTTTGAAGATAATGAGTGGAACTTACTTCTTCACAAAATGTAGATAAAATAGAGTTGCATCAGATTTTAACAACTGGTCAAAAGACCATTTCCACCACTAGAGCTAGACGCACGTGTTTGTTTTGGTTGCATTTAACCAGAATGCCTGAGGCGATAACCTGCTTTTGAAGCAGTCTCCACTTGGCGTTCACTATGCATTCACACAGCACTGGAGTTCACGTCAAATAAAACAAGACATACGTTTTTAGGCGGACTAGAGTTTGCATGATTGAAAATGCGATTGCGCAGTAGTAATTAGTTTGTACAGTAGTACAAACTAAGTTTGATTAAAGTGGACTAAACAGGGGTGGTGTGAATGACAGCCAAAGATTAACCAAAGAGTAGTCGTCCTGAAGCATGCACTGACTTTTGATTTCCACTTATTTGTCAAAAGCTGGGTGGGCTGCTCCTGAACAAGCAACAAAACTAAAACACAAAGTAATGTGCTTGTGTAAACATATTCCTTCCCTGCCCTTTAAAAACCTCCAGAAGTAGAAACTATGCTAATTAGCCAGCAAATGCCAGAACAGCTTGGGCCGACTCCACAGTGATCTGCACACTAATAACCCAAAGTGAGCAAGTGAACTGCCTTAAAAGCCTTGGAGAGGACAGTGGTGCTGCTGACACATCCAGCCTGATAGCAAGGGCTGGCTGCCCAGCACCGGGCAACCAGCTCCCATCCGCAGAGAGCGGAGGCCACAAAGAGCAGGAGCCTCCAGGGAGGAAGAGTGCCATAAATACAGAGTGGAGTCTCCCAAAGCCGTAATCAAAGCAAGGCAGAGGAGAATAAAAGGCAGAAGATAATACATCAGGAAAAATAAAGCTTTTTGTGCTGAGTAGTGATGATGACAGAGAAGACACACAAGATTAGTTAAAAACAAAACAACAACAACAAAAAAAAACTGGAAAGTAAAGGATAGGACCGATAAATATTGGATGGGGCAGTCTTATGTAAATGTGCAATTTGTAGTTTTACAAAATAAATATTTTTCCTACTGTTCATATTGTTTAAAATTAATATTCAAACAAAGGATTTGAGAAAAAAACAAGTTTTCTCAGGTTAATGGAAATGGTTGTCTTCACATTTATCATATAATTTAAGCAATAATCAAAACTAAAACTTAACACATGTTCAAATGCTTCCCAAACATTTCTACTCTGTACTAAGTTTGAACAGCTTTAATGATTTAACACACTATACTGATAAGAATCCCTCAATGAGTGTCAAAGTGGCAGACACAGGAGATAACCTTCACAGCCACGAGCAATTATTTATTTGCATTACGTTGGGACTTGGTGTCGGTTTCCTGCCTTTGTGCCAGCTGGAGAGAGGAGGCAGGCTTACTTGGATGTACCAGCACCGCCGTCTGGGAAGCTACAAGTTACCAGCTGCTGCATCATTTGAGAACATACATACATCGATTATCCATCAGTGGCCAACTGCACAGATAGATGTAGCTCATACTCTGGTAGACTGGAGCAAAACTGCACTGCAACACTAGCTGTTCATTTTATAATCGTTCTTATTTCATTTCTGAAATGCTTACTGAGCAGACTGCACGTTATTTAACTCAATATTTCAGATTTAGACATGCCTTGTTATTAATTTCAGCTAATATTTTCGCAGAACCTCAACAGTTTTCAGGAAACTGATTTTAAAAAGTGCAAAACTAGAGCACAATTATTTTCCAATCTGGGTTTTTAGTGGTTTAACTGTGAGACAAATTTATTTCTATTTTTACTTTCGTGGTAATTGATTACAAAAGCAGAATAGGTTTTGTAATTAATTTATCAGGAGCACTGTTCTCTCTCTCTCCTTATCTCTCTCAGTTTCCAAAATAATGCATCAATCCCAGAGGGAAATTAATGTTGTAACTCCTATCATACAAGTTTTGTCAGAGTTGTTGTAGATGCTAATGGCTGTCGACAAGACAGATTATCTGTAACAGTCTGTATTACAGTCGTTCTAATTAAGCCTCTGACTGAGGTCTCTTTTGAACAGGATGTTCAGGTTGTCTGTAATTTTCTTGATTTCATGAAAAATCATTCTTAGCACAACAAATTCTAGATGTTCCACAGGTTTGTGATGGAAACAAAGTGCATAATTAATTTTTTAATTACAGGTTTTTCTGACAGTGGTGTCCTTTATTTGCATCATATGAGACAGGAAATCGGTAGACAGAGAAGGAGGACGACATGCAGAAAAGGTAACAGATTTGAAAATACAAAATAATAGACTAAATAATGGCCTGCAAGGAGTTTAAAATGAGCAAATTTGTCCCATTTGGTCTGAAAATGGAGCTGGCATTACTAAACACAACCAGGGAACAGAACATCTACTTTACAATTTTGTCAGACCATGTAAATAAAAAAACAAAACATTTAATGACCCATAACATCATTGTTCATAATTACTCCATTGCCTGTGGTTTCTTATTCTGTTGAGAATTCTCATTAGGAACGTTGAAGGGAGACTCAGTTACTCTCTTCTTGTACTTAACGCATCTATAATTGCAGTCTCTGCAGACCTTTGGCTTGTGATGAGGACAACTCATTGTAGCAAAGGAAACACACTAATTGTACTTTCATGTAAATGGTTTCCTTTCAGCAACATGGTGCGGAGGAGAACAGATGATAAAACTATTTCTCTCTGCTGAAAATTTATTGAAGATTCAAATTTGCTTGTACAAGGAGTCTGTTCAACTCACTGCACACAGTAAGATGAACACAATACCCCAAAGAGAGAGCATCAATCATTAAGTTTTACACAATGGATGACGTGAAACAAAATTGCAATGAATGCTTGTAAAAAAGGCAGGGGGAATGTGTAGCTTAGCTTTTAGATCCCCTTTGTGGGGATTAAAACTTTTTTTTCTGTCTCGTGCTATGTTGACAAACCCCACCAAATTTAACTTCCCCAGTCCCACCAAAAATCTGAACGCATCAATGACCTTTTCATATATATCCATAGACGAATTTCCCTGATTTAAGTGCAGATAGAGCTTGTTGCAGAGGTCATTAGCCATCTTGGTCTGACTTAGTTTAAGGTTAAAAGGGAGAAAACACAACTTAACTATTCTGTATTTTGCACAAACCTTTAGAGAAGTGGAAATTATGTGGACTAATAGTAAAAATAAGGGATGCACCTAACATTTTAGACATATTTGTTGGGAAAACAAAGGATCCATTTGTAATATCATCAAATATAATTAAGGTTTATCAAATCCAAAACTTTGCCTTGAAGAATCTGTAATTGGTGTACAGCAGTTAGGTCCAGTTTGACCCCTCCTTAT
>CAEGAG010190302.1:0-58112 GCA_903067065.1 Brachyrhaphis terrabensis
AGATAGATAGATAGATAGATAGATAGATAGATAGATAGATAGATAGATAGATAGATAGATAGATAGATAGATAGATACAGTTTATTGTCATCATATGCAAAAAGGCAATAAAACAATATTTTTGGCAGCACTGTTGCTAATTATTTCGAAAATACCTTGAATTCAAAATATCATCCTGAGACTCAGGACTTTAAAACATCAGAACTTCTGTCTTGAATTTCTAATATGGGCTCATATCTCACATAAACTTTGTTTTTCATTTTTATTTGTCTTTGTTGTGTCTGGGAAGTTAAATATGTTCTGAGATATTTCATAGAAAAAATAAAAAGCAAGAGATGAATGATAGTTCATTTGATCCATTTGACCACCGATTTTATGTTTGCTGTTCAATAAGGATTTTGTTTTTCATTTTTCAAGTAAAGTGAACCCAAGTTTTGCTAACCCATACCTCAAACATCATGTTTATTGCAACTTAATTCCATTTACACTCTCTGATTGTGACTTTTACAGAGGTATAGCTTTTGATTAGTTTTATTGGTTTATTACGTTATATGGCTGTGGTGTTGATAAAGAACAATAAAGTTCTATCAGTCAAAATTATGGTAGGTCAAATATTGGCTTTTGTTCTAGCATAAAACCATGGCAGCAACCTCTGTAAATCTACGAGTAGAAAGTAAAGATAACTGAGTAGCCAATCAGAAAACGTATAAAGATTCAGTGGTTTCCACTAAATGATTGGTTCATGTGACATCCTGATATCAGCTGTGAGTCTCGATGTTTTCTCAGATGGTTTCCAACTCAAATTGACAACCTGGCAGGAATGTGTAGATACACAAACTCTAACAAATACTTTAAATTTGAACAGAGAGCTTGATGTTACCAATCAATGATGTTTAAACACAAAGTGACATGTTTCTTGATCACTTTTAAAACAATTATTATCCATTTATCATCCTGCAAACTAAACCCTGAATAAATAACAAACTCTGAAAAGTTTCACAAGGTACTAGTTCAATCAGCAAAGGCATTTGTCTAAGACACTGCTGTCCTTCTCAAAGGATGTTTAGTAAATGTGTCATTTAATAATTCACATTCACAAAGCCCTGTGAATGTGAATTATTCACATGTGAATAAGTGCTTGATCTAGTTAAGTGCTAGATCAAGCATTTAACTTGATGTAAGAGTTAAGTGCTTTTTTATTTTTTATTTTTACCTTGAGGTCTGTGAAGCCAATTTTCTGTTTCCCTTTGGTATCAATTTCACTTAAGATCCAAGATTTCATCCATCAAACCAAGATAACTTGTTTAATTTTATATAAAAATAGCAGGAACTAACCAAACTGCTAAATGATCCATAAAATTAACAAAACAATAGAATTTAGACTTTTAAATGATTAAATTCAACAAGAACTTTAAAATCAGCATGTGTAGCGCGGAAGAACGGAAACATAATGCATTCCACAAAAAACCCCTCACCTGTTAATTTTATTCATGTATTTTTATTTTCTTCATTTTATTGTCTTTCATTTTTATCTTGAAATTATTATTTCAACAAAATCTATAATTTTGAGAAAATGCCGCCTAGCTGAAGTTTTGAGGTCGTGACCTGTGACGTCACTTCCTCCTTCACCAGCCCGTTCATGTCTGTTTATGGATGAAGGTGAGTTTCTCACAGAACTTCTGTTTTACTATCTGAAAGTTGCTGTAGATGACAAAATGTTTTACTATCTTTTAGCGAACATTTTTGTAAGATGTTTGTTTAATTTTTTATCCATAGTTCAGCGGAGGATGGAATGTTTTTGTCGAGTGTTAGACCGTACTGTTGCAGCAAATGTGGGAACAAGCTGACGGCTGTTCCCGCGCTGTGCTGCGTCACCGGCAGGTGAGGTAATGTCGACTGGGTGTTTTTGTGTTGCTTAGCTGTTTAGTCTTTTTTATTGACATATCTTGTTTGTTTTTGAAGTTTTGTATATTTTATTTTCACAATATGCAAGGGGTTGTGGACTTTAATTGTTAATAACAGAGACAGGTCCAATATGGAGACAGGTCCCCGCTGGGGGCGGGGAACCAGGCAGTGAAACACTGGCATGCAAAAGAAGTTTATAATCACCATCTAAAGATATTTTAGGGCGATGGAAGCTGGACAACTGGGAAAAACTCAATATGATGTGCAGACAAGCTAAAACATTTATACAACCTTTTTAACTTCTGATGTTTTACATATTAGGACATTTCTAGGTATTAGTGAATCTTAAAAGTAAATTAGATGAAATAAGATGAATCATATGCAGTGTAAGACATATTTTAGGCAGTTTCTGCATTCATGTGTATTTTTGACCTGAGCTCCAGAATCAAAAGGCAAAAAGGAACAGATTAGAGAAGCGACTGCTGCTTGTTGAGCTGAAATGGTTGTTGGACCAACTGAACCCAGTTAGGGAATGAATTGGATTAGGACAGGTTCAGTAAAGCTCTCGACTTTCAGCTTCAACATTACAGATGACAGTAGGTGAGTTTTGCTTCCACTGCTGGGTCATGGCTTTACTTGTTTAAGAGCAAGGAAGTATTTTTTTTACTAAGTGGAAGACGACCCATAAAACTTGTTCTATTCTAAGTGTCCCAGTTGACTTCCCTCAGGTCAAACATGCAGTGTTTGTACAAATCACGTATGTTTTTGAAAAAGCTTCAAGAAATGTCTCTGCACTTAGGATGCAAAAAATGTCATTTGTGTTGAAAGACTTGCCCAAACTTCAAACTGAAGAAAAAAATATTTCAAACTTGTAATACCTTTCACACTGGTTCCTTTCTTTCTTTCTTTTTTTTTTTTTTTGTGTGTCTTTTTCAAGATGAGCTAAAGATAAGAGTTACCTACAATAACCTAATAAATGGCCGGGGCAGGACATACCTGCCACACACCGGATTAGATTTTTCGTCAGTCTGTCTCCTGGCAGCTTTCTGATCAGTTAGTAAATGATTCCCAGATCCCAAATGGATCCTGGCCAGTTACTACGTAGATCCCAGTGAACTTTGCGTTACAGTTTTGTCCTTTTGCCAAGTTTCTGCGACGGCTCTTACTGCAGGCTATTCCAGTTCTTTGCTGTCCTGCTGCTTATATGGCGCCCCGCTGTCTTACCTCACACTCTTCTGTGTGTTTATGGAGAAATTAAAAGATATGAAGGATTTACTTACAGGTTGTAAAATGGAAATGATGAAATGAAAAGGGTCGACAATCAAAAATCAGTCATTTTACAAACTTTGAACCTTTTTAGTCTTTGCCATGATATGTCTGTCAGGTGTGTCTCTCAAAGATACACTAATAAATTACTTTTCTTGGCCAAATATAGAAGAGAGAAGCACTGAACATGCTGAGTCTCAAAGACTCAGCTGTAAAGCTCAGAATTTGGGTAGTTTTGAAAAAGGACTTTGTTTCAGATTTTTGAAGATGTTCTGGTCACATTGTCAGCAGAATTTCACACAAAATCTCTAAAATGCCAAATAGGAGTTGATAATGTTGGGATTAAATAATATTAAGTTAATACAGAGAAATTCAGAAACCAAATTCTGTTGCTCATCTTTTTTGTGACCTGCTCTACCATTATTTCTTAATAATTCTCTCTTTGATTTTGAAACCTCTTATTTGCTGTTACACTGTCGTCTCTTTGTTGCCAATTTTCTGGTTTGAGTCTTAATCATTTTTAATGCTAGAGACATTGAAGAATATCTTCTTCACCTTCACAACAGACAGGAAAAAAATAAGTTCACTTTTTACTTCTTTAAAATAATTTTTCTGTTTGCAGGTATGTTAAGGCTTAAACATGAGAGAGTACAGAAGTCGGTGTTCCTGGACCTGTGATTTGAATCAGATCTGCTGGTGAAGTGTGGAGTTTTCTGGCTGCAGCTTTTCCACGGATCGTCTGGAATTCCCTCTGAGCTTTGCCCACCAGCGGCCCACGGCCAGGAAGCGTCACTGCTGACGTTTTACTGGAGGTGAGAGTCTGACCGGACCTCTGGGCCGTGTTACTGTGTCAGCTCTATTAGCTCGCTGTGCAAATATTACATTCACACACACAGCTGATAAGGACTCACCTTTGACGCTGCAGACTGTCCTCCTTTCATTGCACAACTTCACATTGTTCCCTTCCTTCTGTTCTCCCTTACTCAGCTGTCTGTGAACAATGAAATACTTAACTGTTGAGACTTTGTGTAAATTGTTGTATGTGACACAAGACGTGCACTATTTCTCCTAAGTAAGCTGCTGTGTGTGCACTAATCTGTTTCAAGACCATCTCCAATAGGCATTGATTCAACCTGTGAGTTTAAATCTGCTGAGATGATTTTTAAAATGACCTTTTGGTGTTTGTACAGTTTAGCTCTATAAATGGGTTGCTGTTGAAATGCAACCTGACTGTAAATGAGCTTCAAAACCGGAAACTGATACACTTTACATTTTTGTAGTGATGGATAACGAGTGTATTTCTAGTTCAGTTCCATTTCAGTATACAAGAAGGGTGAGGTGGGGCTGCGGGTTGCCACAGTTTAACACTGTTGCCTTGCAACTGAATCTCAGCCTGGGTTCTGAGTTTGCATGTTGTCCCCATACATGATTTGGTTCTCACCGGGTACTCCGACTTTCTTCCACAAAAAATATGACTGTTAATCAGTCACTGTAACCAAACTTAAAGGTGAGTGTGTTTCTGCATTGGTGGTGCTGTGTGTCTGTGATGCCTTGACATTGACTGGCCTAGTATTTTTTTTCTTTTTATCAAAGTGGATTTTCTTAAAATTTGGTAAGTATTAAGGAAGGAAAGGAAGACCCAAAACAGATGAGGGACAAAATATGAAAAACTCTCAAAAATCTCTTTGAAAATATTTCTTAAATTCAACAAAATTCTGTCAACATTCACTAATCCTTACTGTATAATGCTGGACTCCAAGCCTTTATCTGAGCAGCATCTGTTTCTAAGAGATAAACAGTTTATTGCTTAGAAACAGTCTTCGCTTGTTCATTCATGTTCACTGGGAATTACAACTTTGCTTGTGAGAATCTCTCAGTAAGCAGATAACTTTCACAGTATAATTCTTTCATGATGTTTTTATACATGCATATTGAATATTAACACAATTTACACATCCTAAAACTGAGGACATGGGATGTACCTCCTTTTTATTTCAATAAAGAAAAAATTAAAGCCCTTACTATATGGTAAGATATAGTTCAGCTCTTTAACTAGGACAGATTGGCACACTGGTGGTGGTAAGTTACTACATTGTAGCCAAAGTTGCCCTAGGGCAGTGTGACGTAGGTTGTCATAATTTCTTCGTTTGATGCAGAAAAGCTGAAATAATTATTTTGCTCAGAAAAATAATAATATTACATTCATTAGGCTATATATCTCAGTGTGTTGGAAAAAAATACATTTTGATAGATTTATTTTTACTGTTTTTAAGGTTGAGTAGAATTAAAAATGATGTGAGAAAACATATACACTATACTTTGTAATGGTGTGACAATAAAATTTCTAAAAGCCAAAACTGTTGCAAAAATGGTCAGAGTAATTGATCGTTCATGTTACATAACAAGGCTATAAAAACCTAGAAAACAGGAACATAGAACATAAACTGTACACTGAAACGAATGTGTAAATTCACAGATAATCCGGTTAAATCACAAACAGAAAATGTGATAAGAGCTGAGCACAAAAACATGTTTGGGACATGCTGTGAAATTATGAGCTTACATTCTTGCAAGGTAATTATTTCTTCAGATAAGGCAGCTGAAAAACAAGAACATTCAGATTGTCTGCAGATGGCAGAAAACAAGTAAATCATTGTCAGCGTAATCCGAAAAAAATAATTGTCTCCTTGCCAAAAGAATCAGTGGGGAGATTTTTCTTCAGAAGTGGTGAAGATTTACTTTGACACATACTGAACAAGATTCTGGTATTTAAAGATGTGGGGGAAAGGTCATGTAACTATACCACTTTACAACTGATACACAGCTCATGTAAAAGCTTTTTTTTAATCACATACTGTATTATGAACATCATTAGAAAATTCACACATCTTAAAGATTAGACCAGCTGCAATGAGCTGGCAGGTGTGGACTTTTAAATTTGATGAAGTGACGTTAAGATCACTTCTGAAAACATTTAGCTGTGTTTCTTTGCACCTGCTAAAGCAGAAAAAGATACAATTTAAATACCATTCAGAGCTTGACAACATTTAGGAGAAGCAGGACTTTGAATAAAAATCTGAACATTTTTTATGTTGCATCCATAATGAAGAAGGGAAGTTCCTTGTAATCGGCCAGCAGCTGTTACTGAAGCACCTTACACTTGTTTGTATTCTGTTTTTAAAATCCTTCTGGAACAGATTACAGCAGCGTGAAAGAGCAGAAATTTTAACAGCACACAGAATTTGAATGTGAGAGAAAGTCAAAAACATCTGAGTGATGATTAACTGTGGTTTCTTCATTATCTTCACCTGTTATGAAACCACAGCGACCACTAGGACAGAAACATGTGGCCTCCTACAAGCACAGTTCAGGTGATGACGATCGGGGGTTTTGTACTCCATGTTCATCTGGGATGTTTTTGCTTATGAAGCGAACTGAAAAAAACACCAGTCTTAAAAAAGGGATGATTTTTACTTTGAAATGTAATACTTTGCATATTTTTGAATTTTAACATCTTCACCATCTGATCTTTTAAGCTTCTGCATGACAATCAATGTTTTTTCTTTTGCACTTAATTTGCTTTTTTATTATTTTCCAGCACCTGATTATTTTCAGAGCAGTAACTTAACTCTGATCTAAAACATTTAGGCATAAAAAGGATCCTGAACTCATACGATGTATCAGAGTTGTGTAAAAACATTAGACGGCTAAACCAAATTATATTTAAATGTGGTTTGATTTTTCCCCCCCCATTAATATTATTATTAAGTATCACTACTCTTACATAAAATTTTGGGATACTCTACCTACTGGAAATAACTTCACTAAATGAAGGACAAATATGTTTTAACCAAAAATACGTAAGATAAAGACCTGAAGTCTGTGAAAGTGAGAGTTCATGTTTGTACATATACTTTCTTGTGTTTTCTGTTTGCTCAGCCTATTGTGACATTTGAGGACAAGTGAATATATAGTAAATACCATACAATGTCAGTGGAAGTATTTATTCTGTTCTAAGATATATTATACAAATACTGACTTTACGTATTGGCTTCAAAGCTTTTATATTGAAAAATCTTGATTTGGATCAGAATTTCTACTGCATAAATTAGTAATTTTATAAATGTTATACACATTTGTTTTTGTCTTGGTCCTTAAAATATCAGAATTTTGTAAATGTTTTTTTGTATGACATTGTGAAGTACTTAATCAAATCAAACTCCTTAGTCGTGTTGTCTTAGTTCTTGAATCATTTGTGTCAGATGATGCTAATTGCTACTCTACTGTACATTGCAGAGTTTGTGTGTTTGTAAAAAATTGTTTATATAATTGTGCTTTGTCTATTGATGTCCTACTGATAAAAGGAGGAAAGCCATCATGACCAAACCATTGGAAAATGAATCAGAATCACAAATATATCTTCAAATGCATTTATTGCTGTCTTCTCATTTAAGAGATCCAAATTATAATAAACAGAACAAAACATCACCAGTGTTGTATAAAAATAAATTAAGACATCAAATAACATGAACAGAAAACAGTTATTCCTTTAAATAGGGAACAGAGTCATAAAAAGGACCATATACAATTACATGGTTATGAAACTATGATGTATATCTCAAATAAGTTACCTTTAAATAAACATACACGGAGTAGGACAATATATTGTAATTGGTTTTAAACACACAGTCCTGCTACAGCAGCATATGGATGGAAAATAAATATTTCTGGAGGACATTAGCCATGCCAAAAAGTATCATCACTAGGTATTTCATGCTAGGTAACAGAGAGGAAAACAACATGGAAAAATATTAAAAGAAGGATTGCTCATAAAGGTTGCGAAATTAAAGTCTATGAAGAAATCTTTTAAAATTCCAACTAGCTTTTTGAATTTCATACATTTAGGATTGACAAAGCTGAAGACAAAAATCCATGTAGTTTCCATTTAAAATACCTAACCTATGCTTTCTTCCTCATTACATCTGCTTCACCCTCTGCTGCAGCAGCTCCAGCTGATGGCCCACCTCATTGGGCAGGTCATCATTCACCTGTGTGGTGAAATACTTTCTCACTTCCTCCACTTCCTTCTGCCAGAACTCATGTTCCAAGGAGAACAGCTCACTGAGGTTCACCTTTCCCTCTAGGCCCTGGAGGTTCAGGGAGTCGTTGCAGGGCAGGTAGCCCACCGCGGAAGGCATGGCGCCGGTATTGCCGTCCACTCGCCTGAACATCCAGTCCAAAACGCGGATGTTGTCTCCAAAGCCAGGCCAGAGGAAGCCAGTTTTGGGGCTCTTTCGGAACCAGTTGACATGGAAGATCTTGGGCAGCTTGGCACCGGGACGGTCAGCCATGCTCAGCCAGTGAGAGAGGTATTGGCCAAAGTTGTAGCCAAAGAAGGGTCGCATGGCAAAGGGGTCATGCATGATTACCTTGCCTAGGTAAAGAAAAAATGAGAGAGGCTGTGAGTAAGTGTTGTTTTACTTCACTTCTATGGGGTTGCAGATTGTAAAATACCCAAAAGACAAGAGGAGATCTTCTTAGTGTCACTGACCTTTGTGTTCAGCTGCTGCAGTGGCCTCTGACCTCATTGCTGCGCCAACAAATACTCCATGTTGCCAGTTGAAGGCTTCATACACCAGAGGAACACCTGAAGAGAATCAGAGTTATATTTGCATCTTTGCTAATCTTCTCTTGCTTTGTGCTCCCAATTTACATCTTTACTCCTCTCTCTTGATTCAATATTTGCTCACCTTCTGGCCTCCTGCCTCCAAAGATGATGGCTTCAATGGGGACTCCTTCTGGTGATTCCCACTGTGGGTCAATAATAGGACACTGACTTGCTGGTGTGCAAAAGCGAGAGTTGGGGTGAGCGCAGGGTTCCCCTATAGAGAGAAAGACAAGACAGTTATTTTATTTTTTGGCTTCACCCAGGATATGCTGTTTGTATTTTTATTAGATACCTAAGTAATTTATGAAATTTGTTCTGATCTTATTTTAATCCTGTGAGTTTCTTACCATCTTCTGAACTCCAGGGCTTGTTCTTCCATGATGTGAGTGTGACTCCCTCAGGCAGTTCCTGCTCCATTCCCTCCCAGTATATGCCACCATCACTGGTTTCTGCCACATTTGTGAAGATGGTGTTCTTAACAATGGTCGCCATGGCGTTGGGGTTGGTTTTAACTGATGTACCAGGTGCAACACCAAAAAATCCATTCTCAGGGTTGATTGCACGCAAGTTGCCTAAGAACAGGAATAACATCTGTTAGTTTTGATAGTTGTTTATGATATTTCAGTTTTCCACAGCTGATGGCCAGTGAAAGATTTCTTACCTTGGTTGTCAAACTTCATCCAGGCGATGTCGTCTCCGACACACTCAACCTTCCAGCCAGGCAGTGTTGGGCAGAGCATGGCCAGGTTGGTTTTACCACAGGCACTAGGGAAGGCTGCTGCCATGTACTTCTTCTCTCCAGCAGGATTGGTGATGCCTAGGATCTGAACAGGAGAAACATTTAGTCGTCTTCAAAATTGAAAAAGCTGTTGGAAATGGCTTCAATCCTTTTTTGTGCCTGTTGCTTACCAGCATATGCTCAGCAAGCCAGCCCTCTTCCTTGGCAATGCGTGAGGCAATGCGGAGAGCGAAGCACTTCTTTCCCAAGAGGGAGTTTCCGCCGTAACCGCTGCCAAATGAGATGATTTGTCTGCGTTCTGGGATGTGGGCGACGAGGGTCTGCTCAGGGTTGCAGGGCCAGTTATTTACCAGGGGCTCTGAAAGGAAAATCAGAGCATTTTTAAAATATGTGAATTATTTTGGTTTGCAGGAACATTTGGAAAATGAAAAAGTAGCATATTAATACATGTTCGGCAAACTTTTTTTTGGCTTACTTTTAAGTGGTAGAGGGCAGCCGACGGAGTGCAAACAGCGGACAAACTCGCCGTTTCCCAGTGCGTTGAGCACAGTCTTCCCCATTCGGGTCATCACCCTCATGCTGGCCACCACGTAGGGGGAATCAGTCAGCTCGACGCCAATCTTAGAGAGGGGAGAACCGACAGGGCCCATGCTGAAGGGAACCACATACATGGTGCGACCTGAAGACAGAAAGGTAAAAGGATTGCTTACAATTGCCTTTTCTTTCATTTACTTTCATCAACTGATTTAAAATGCACATTCATCACCGTAGTACCTTTCATGCAGCCGGGGAACCGTTGAGCCATGGCTTTGTCAAACTCCTCCGGGGACATCCAACGGCCCAACTGGCTGGTTCCACCTCCCAGTGGCGTGGGCACAGTTTCCCTCTGCTCCCGAGTCACGATTACCGTCTTGCTCTCGACTCTAGCCACATCTCTGGGGTCTGTTCTAGCCAACCAGCTGTAAAATTAGGAATATAAGGGATAAGAAAGACAAATTCACAGCAAATCATGTCTTTGTTCTTCTGTCTTGTTTTAGAAAAGAAAAAGCTACAAGTTTTACAGATATTAAGCTTCTTGCAAGTCATTTTCATCTGCACATTTTTCAGCTGCTGGTAAACACTTCTAGTTAGCTGAACTAACTGGACTTTCTGATTTGTCAGATTGCACAATATTTTATAGGTCTGTTGTCAATCAAAACAACTGCTGACGACTGTATGATGCAAACTATCATCAACAACAGCATGACTGGACAATTGACTGATTCCACTGATGCTTTGCTCCAAAAACAACTCAAGCTATAGTGATAGGTAGACAAAAAAAATCTCAGACTGAAACTGTTAAGCTCCTATTTCTTTGCAGCACTTTGCAACAAAAACCCTGCAAAGAGAAATCCTTCACACGAAGGAATGAATCCCTAGTTAAATGCTTCAGATCAACCTACCAGTTCTCATATTTGGTGAGCTTCTTGATCATCCCTTGTTCCTCCAGCTGAGTTAGGATGGCTCGGTTTTCCTGATCCGAGCCATCGCAGATGTGAAGGGACTCGGGTTGGCACAGGGTCACATTGGTCTCCACAAACTCTCTGACCGCCGGGCTGAGGGCACTGAGCTCGCCCTGCAGGATCCTGAGACCGCTCTGGTTCTGTGACTGGATCTGAGGAGGCATGGTGAAGAAGTCTGAAGAAACAGCAAGTCGATAGACTGCGAGAGAAAAGATGAGAGGATGTCTGGAGTGAAGGGTGGGGAGAAAGTAGTATAAAGTAAAATAAGAAGAAAAAGATTGGGAGAAAGTTTGCAAAAGGGAATGGAAAAAAGATAAAATCATGAAGAGAAAAAGAGGTACAGAAGATAAAAGTTAGCTTTTTACACTGAAAACATCACAATTGTTCAGATTTTGGTTCATCTCTGATGCCATCCAGTAACATCTCATTTTATGTCTCCCTCATCCTTCCATGCACACAAGAGCTGCAAAACAGAGTTTTGAAGTTACCTTCAACGATTTGTTGGGAGCAAGGAGCTGTTAGCTTGGCCTCATCAGCTGAAGCTTCTCGGTGATGGTTGTTCTCAGCTGAGTTTAGGACTCTTGGTCCGCTGTGTCTGCTCTGGAGAAAATTTGCTCCTTTTATACCCTGGGATTTCCCTCCGAGAGGGGAGGGGTGTGCCAGGAGGTGTGTGCACAACCTCCTGAAATGACAGAGTGTTACATGCCACTGAATAATTATTAACTAGCCACAGGACGTCATGTCATCTTCACAGAACCGGTTCTCCCCGGTGTCAGATAAAGTGTTCAAATCTCAGACTGAAGAGATGTCAGCTTTTTGCTAATTAAGGCAATTATAATCTGTGATGTCTTTAATTAATTGAGAGATGAGCTTGTTTAAATGGTACATATATTGGCAACTTAGTATTAGGTGCAAAGCAAAATTTCTATTTTATATCTAAAATTCCTTAAGAAAATGTTTTCCGTGTGATTCAAACACATTTTTTTTTTCCTGTGAATTATTCTTTCTGTAGAAGTCAGTTTAACCTAAAATATTTAACATTCAATAACTTCCTTCATACTTGCTGCTGCAGCAAAAGATTTTGAACTTTGGCACAGCAAGTGATGCAAGCTCAGGGTTCGTGAGTCTGCAGTGTGACGTTAAGAACATTTTGGCTGGCCTCTTTTGTATTGGCTGACATCTGGGGGCTTGTTCAGTTAAAGGTTCAGTCAGGTGTTGGTGTGGACATGCACGCGCTGCACAGAGAACTGAAGATAAAGAGGGATATAGTCATTGTTTTAACAGAGATGTTTGCATTTGATTAACGTCATCGTTAAGTTTGACATGTTCATGCTGTCAAAGTTACAGCAAAGATACAATACAGGGGAATGAAGACTACAGAAACCTGACTTGTTGCTAGATCAGGGTTTGGGTCAAATGCTGCCAACAGTGAGCTGGTTGAGCTTTTGTTGCTGTTCAGCCGTTTTCTTCTAATCTTTCAAAAATGTGTCGCCTTTACTGATGGCAACTACTAATCTAAAAATGTCCAAGATTCCTGGCTGCTGTATTCAATTCAGAAAGCCTTCATACTTTTCATACTTCTTGGTGTTGGTATCCTGAGAGAAACTCATAGTTTAACATGCAAACTGGCTTGTGGAATCTGAGAACAAGATTACCAAAATGGCTCTAAATACTGTCTTACTTTACCGTGAACTTTTTGTGACGTCTACAGCTAGGACATATATCAACTTAAACTTGCAAACAGTGAATCTGGTATTGGAATAAGAGACTTCCAAGTTGTTTGGAAATGACCCCTTGACCTTTCTTGTGTGGGCAAAAACAGTTGCTTCTCTTGAGATTTTTGTTTTTCCATTTTACCTTAACACTAAGACACCTGAAGACTGAAAGCAAAAACTAACTAAATCTTCACTTTCAAGTAGACACTTAACTTTGCTGATAAATTATGCAATACATTTGCCATTTTCTTCAGGATTAACTTTAAAATGGAGTTAAGTTATTGCCAAAAATCTACAATATTCAGCATATTCAGTATAACTTCACAGGTTTCTAAAACTGATTACTGGGCAAAAAAGATGAATGGATGGAAAAAGAAAATGTGTCATAGAGACACTTATGATTTCACAATACGTTCTTTGAAACTGTTTTATGAACCGCACTCTTAGTTAGGCAATAACTTCCTGGCAGATTATAAAACTAGGACAGTCTGCACATTTCAATCTGACCTTTTCATTTTTATGTTTAGCACTACTCCATATATTTGATTCTAATTAAAGTCCACTGCATGTGAAGTTTTTAAATATGATGATAGTGAATTTTGAGCTGGCAATGACTCAATTGTTCCACTTTTTCCCGAGTATGACAGAGCAAGTTGATTAATTTAACATCCACTTTGGTTTATTTCACAAGGTGCATGAATTAAAGAAAGGCAACTTTCCGATTCCTCCCAGTTAATGTCTTGAGACTTGAATTCTCTTGGATCTGGAACAAACACACACACAGTAATGTAGACATCAATTCACCAAAAACAGAACATTTGGCCTGAACTTTAGATCAGTTCATGTTTTTGCTATTTTGTTTAACAGAACCTTCATTATCTTTGTGTGGCTGGCTTGATGCACATCGGTAATTAAGGTGTTTACTCTCTGACTGAAATTAGTTGATACTCTGAATAAATGCAGTTATTTAAAGCTTTGTTTAATTTGGTCCTTCTGGTTATTCAGGTTTGCAGTCTCTTGTTTTCTCACAGCAAGCTTAGCTGATTCATTCTGACAAGGATCATAACTCTCTGTTTGTTTAGGATTATATTTATTTAAAAAATTTTTTCCCCCTAATCTGAGATCAAATTGCAATGGACCTCTAACACAATAGATTTCCCAGGTTAAAGTCCCAGAAATAAAGAAAATTGAAGGAATTTGCAGCTTTAATACATATTTCTCTCTGAAGTCATCGGTTTAGTCCAACCAACCTACAGAGGAGGGTGGCAGCTTGTATCCGGAACCTCGTTCTTTTGGCTGTGATCCGCGTATGACCCCATGTGAGGGTGATGTTGCATTTTCATGTTGTAAAAAGTCACTGAGATTACAGATTTTGTGAGGATTCAGAACATTTAGCCGGGATTACTGATTTAATTTAACCACACTGCTATCAGAGGTTCCCAAATAGCTTTAACAATGCAAGCTTGAATTTAATTTCCCCTTTGCTGGACAATAAAGGCTGTTAAATACATTTTTAGTCAGACTTGATTTCTGCATTTAGATAACTTGGCTTGAATCAACACAAGCTATTTTACTACTGCTCCGATGAAGCATTTTAAATACCCTAAATAAATGTATTACACTTGATGGTTATAAGTTCTTTAAGCTTTATATCCTAAACTGTGACACAAAGTGAGTGATGGAAACAATGCAGTGCATGTAGAATAATAATTTTCCCAAGAGGAACTGGATCCAACCAGGTTGCTCGGTGTTGTGTTGACTGGAGGAGCTTGGTTTATTCAGAGCAAAAGACATCAATACAGCATTGCTGACTGAACAGCTTTCTCAGCAAAAGATAAAGTTATTTTGTTTGTGTGTGAGCAAAAAGAAAAACAAATGATGAAATGAATGTTATCTTTCAATGTGCAATTGCATCAGGTTTTTTTTTTGTTGGCGATTTATTTTTAAGTAGAATGATGGAAAAAATTTGATAAAGTTTAACAAAAACAAGTTCTTACAGTCATTCATTCAATGATGTGTTCATCCACACACAATAAAAATCGGTTGTTAAAATAAAAATCAAAAGATTTTATGTATTTTCTCCTGCAGCATAAATTTGAAATCATATTGCATTGCAGTTCTAAAGAACCTTGTTGAATCTATACTCCCGGACCGCAGGTTAGTCACATAAATACAGAGGAAGAAAGTCATTTTTCCCTGAATTTAAGTATTCTGCAAAATCTATAGATAATCTTAAGTAGCAGTTGTTTGATTAAGGGAAACAGTTTTCCCAGCTTCACCAGTGAAAGGAGGAGGTCAGCCAAGAGGAAGGTTTGTTTTTAGTTCAGACGATCAAAAGCATATTTTTAAAAAAAAAAACAAGCACACATCCTTACTGTTGGATTAAAATGGCTTCTTAAAGGGGACTGTTAAGTAAAATCAGTTTGTTATAATAATATTCCTGAATATTTTAACTGTGTATATTCCTTTCCAGCTGCTCATCTGCATGTCTCACACAAAGAAGATCTACAAACTGCTAATAGTATTAGTTATTTTTACTTCTAAATATCATATAAAAGTTAGTTTCAAAAATAAAGAAAAAGCAAAAAGTACTTGTTTGGTGACAGGACTTATCAAGTATTTTCCACCCCTAACTGGTTTGTACTTGTTGCCTTCACAGCATCGGTTCCTTTGATTAGGTCATGAGACGCATTTCACTATTGCTTTCACTTTCAAAGATAAAAGGATAACCACGTCACCTAGTGGTGGAAAAACAGTTGTTCCTGTTTCAACCAGTGAAACACCAGGCCTTTCTTGACATCTTCATCAGATGCATCCTGTCCACAGAGTCCTTGTTTACTTCACATAGAGTCTAATTCCCAAATCCCATTTCAGCCCTTTTCTCTTTGTATTCAGCAAAGGAGCAGACTTTCAAAGTCTTCACCAGTTTCTACTCACTTTCTGTATTGTGATGTTACCATTTCAGTCCAACCTCTTTCCATTTTGTACCTATATACTTCAACAACTTCATATAATTATATATATTGGTCTACTACATTTCGTTGCTTGTACTTGTGACATTGCAATGACAATTAAGTTGAATTATATTATTATATGTTTGTATAGAGAGAGAGAAAGAGAGAGAGAAACCCAAGGGATGGACTGTTTTGGCATTGCTAGTCGGTCAGTAGGTATTTGCGTTTTACACTTGTGCATATGTATTAATTGGTTTTATTTTGTAACCAGGTTGCTGTGTATTGCAGACTTCTGCCCAGGTCCCTCTTGAAAATGAGATCCAGATCTCAGCGGGGTTTACCTGGTTAAATAAAGGAAATAAAAAAAAAGAAGTATTTGGTTGGGGGCTTTCGATTTAGAGTATGTAACTTTTCTAAAACATGTTCTTTACATATTTGATAAATGAAATATATAACAAATAAAATGAAACGATCGACCTGCTACATGCTACTATTGCAGTCTGAAGAAATACACTCAACCAAAAACAACCAGTCAAGGCCAGGAGGAGGGTATCAGTGCTTTCAATCAACCTCGTGTATCCACTGCTAAATGTGCAAATGGTGGAGAAACAACTTACTGGTACAGGAAAACCGTTTATCGGCTGTTATCTGTGACTGTGCTAACTAGCTTTAGCATTTGCTAAAGTCTCTGCTAGCTGCAGTGCAGCAGAGCAATGAGGGAGAAAGAATGAGCAGCGCCACAAGAGATTGTGATTGATGGCACTAACATTTTTATTTATTTTTTTTTTTACAACAAATGAATGAAAAAATATTTCTTACAAAAGTTACGTATTGGACCAGATCCTCCCTGCTACATGTTGGCTGTCACATGCTTGTCTTCTTGCTCTGCTTAAATATACTTTAATACTTCTTAAGTTCTTTGGTTAAATCACAAGGACTCCACTGGTTTTAAAATAAAATAGCTGTCTTGGTCTTCTCATTAGGTAGTGACGCTGTGTGGCCCAGTACTAATACCACCATGTCCCAGAACTAGTGCGGTTCCCAGTGGTTTAGGACCCATTCATTGTTATGTCATCATACAATTTGATGCTCTCTACTATAAGATGAGACTGAGACTCTACAGGTTTTAAGTGCATTACAAGTGTTTGTCACTTTATGATGTTTGGAGAACCTTTGGTGCTTTTTATGTACGTTACCAGAGTGACGGCAGCAAATGAGGAAAAACAGACAAAAGTGTAGCAGCCATCAGTCTGAACTGCTGTGTGTGAATCGCTGAAACAAACAGCAGCTGGTGAAGAGGAGGGTAAAGTACCAAGAGCGGTGACGTAAATCTGCACATCTGATAACATGGAGAGATCCACTTTTATTAGGACATACATGTTTGTGAATTTATTTTGTAATTTGGACAATTTTGACATTAGTCATTTACAGAATATCACAAATTCTGTAAATTTGTCATATTTACAAATTTACTGTTTGGATTTTAAAATCCTGTTTGCAGAATTTAGTTTAAAGTCTGTATTCTGCAGATATTTTCCAGGTGTTTTGTAACTTTATTTTAGATTTCAGTTCAGGGTCTTCTTTTAGAATAAATCCTGTAAAATCCTTATCTTTATTGCCATCACAAACAAAATGGCATTTTTACAAAACTTAACAAAATTCAGCAGGCATAAATGACAAAGACTATTAAACTTAAGTTCTACCAGGAAAAAACAAAACTTATTAGAAAAACTAATACATTTATAATGCATTTTAGAAAATTCCTCCAGTTTGCTGCTCCATCAAACTGGAATCAACTGCAGAAAGACTTAAATAAGGTACATGAGGTATTTCTTGTAAATATTTTGACTAATATCAAGTAGTATTTTACTCCTAATTTTACTTCTGTTTATCTTTCTTCCTTTGTTGCCCGTATTTGTATTTTAGTTGGGTTTAGATATCTGGTTTTCTGATTTGTAATTGTCAGTGTGCTGCTGCCGTTCTTGGTCACATTTCTCTAGAAAAAGAGAGTTAGTTGGTTAAATAAAGGTTGCAAACAATTAGACAATGAAATGAATAATGTTAACAGTTAGCCACTAGTGACCTAAAGAGATTGATTGATTATCCATTGAAAGGTTGACAGTGACATCCAGTGGACAAAATGAGCTACTGCACAACTTCAGAAACACCAAATGTTTTTTTTTTAATATATAGTTTATATCTTTATGGAATGAGGCGTAAATGTTTGTGGCTGAAATAAAGAAAAGTGTTTTTTTTGTAGAGACCATTTAGCACATATGAAGAAAACAAGGCCTTAAGAGAATTACTCATGTTATTGATTTGATGAAACTGAAGTGGTAAAACTTGAATCTGCAGTCCCAGGATCCCAATAAAATCCCAATAAAATAAACACAAAATATCACCAGGATTTAGTATTAAAATAAATTGCTTTGTTCCTTCAGTCCAAATTGAATTAGCTGAAGTTAAAGTCACACAAAATGTTAAAACCTTTCTTCAAAAAAGGTAGAAATTGCCTGTAACTTAAAACATTAACTTTGATTTAGCAAGATACTTCTGAAAATCATAAAGTTTACATGCTAATGTACATGCAGGGTTTCCCTGCTGAATTGATTTAATCCTGCAAAATGATATTGCCTGATTGTGTAGTTGATCAGAAATTAGACAGAAAAAACTTGGGCATGCAAAGTCAGTCTTTGAATAGAAATGTATATTTAGGTAGAAATGAAACACATCGGAAGATCATATTTTATTAACTAAACAAATCACTTTAACGCTTGAAACATGCACAAATAAAATTTAAGTGATTAAGTAAGTGATGTATTTCTAAGCAGAAAAAAAATTATGCACATTAAAGAGTTTTTCCAAAATGGTTAACAGATCATTTGAACTAAACAAAGAAGATTTTATTACCAATACAATTTTTGTTTTTTTACATGCAGTGAAATAAGTTTTTAACAAGAAGACCAAAAATCCACAGACATTTAAAAAATTTGTTTTAAGCTATAGAAAGAAAAAATTAACAAAGGTGCAAGATGTGTTTCCTCATTTGTTAACTGTTATTTTAATTATTTTATGAAAGTAATTGATCCAAGTCTCCCAGTATATCTCTGGGAGACCGGAGGCCGATATTGTATGGGCATATAGACGAGCTGTTGACCTCGACGGCAATAAGATGGTATGAATTGTAGAGCAACATTCCTCTGAAAACCAGAGGCATGATGACTTCATTCAGAGTCGGGCGAGGAGGATGTTTCACTATCATACCGTTCAGAACCAGCACTTTCAGAGTCGGATGTTTCAGAATCGGAGCTTTGAGGCGAAGGTAACTGTTCGGTGGAGAGCAGAGTCACAGTTTGGGTGTGCAGAGTTAAAATGAGCACATAGACAGATAAAGTTTCTTACATACAGAAGCCACATTAAAAGAGCAAAGTACTTGTTTTTGTTTTCTTTTTTTCACCTGATTACATGTCAGTTATTGAGCCAGATTCACACTACAGTGTTTCTAATGTTTCTTTGACATATGAAGATACTTGGCTGTCTAGCACTAATCCTTTGTAGACTTTTTTTTTAGTCTAAATGTTGCTTAGTTTGAGAATCTGGTTTTATTTAAATCTGGTTTTAACTAATACTGAAGCTCAAATTGTTAGCAGGTGTCAAATGATTATGGTAAAACATTGCCTCTTTATTGGGCTCTTGGGTGTTACCTGCTCATTAAACCTCCTTTTTGCTGCTTGAGTCTTCCTTCCATCATAGTCTGCTGGTTTGGATCTCTTCTGAGGTCCTGTTGGTTTGAGTTAAATGAAAGGAAACCAAAACTGAAAACAATTCCTGCACATCTACATAGCTTTCACTTTTCATTTGTACAGTTTCCATTTTGAGACAAATAATTCAGTCCTCATTGAAATTACTCATATTTAATAGGATTTAGGTGTGATTAAAGAGAGAGGACATTTGTTCAAATAGACTGTTTGAAAACTGATGTCAATGTTTTTGTCTTTAACAGTAAAAATTTTAGCCAATTTGGTTTGATCCCTACACTGTTTTTTGTCAGAGTAGCCTTCTTACTTTGTCTTACTGGAGATTTGACAGTCTTCAGCTCCACCTCCACAGGATAATGGTCACTGATGCGAAGAGCCTTAGAAACCAAAAGAGAACAGTGATATTTAACAGCTTCAACTAATTTCTGTCAGATAGAGGACATTTACAGTTGTGCACATGAAATTTACATCTTGAATATTTAGCCTGAACTCTCTTTGGAAGTTGAACGATTTGGCTGAGTTGGGGACGATGGCATTTTGCATTTTCTTTGTATACACCACAATCCTGTTGGAACAAGAGGCATCACAGTGTTTTGTCAGTGTGGTTCTTAAAACATCCAATTCCTCCCAATTAATAAATATAAGAAATAATAAATTTGACTATATGTCTGTCTTTATATTATAACCATGAAGATTCATATAATAAATTCAAAGAATGTATTAAGATAATGCCTTACCTGTCATAGGTGTGCTCGTTAGAGGGACTAGTTGTTGTGTCAACCTTGTCGTCAATTAGCCAATAAAAAGGAGGAGAGGAGATGCGTATCTCTTTCTTCTTCTTCTTTGAAAGATATGAACCAGCTGCATTGAAGTCTCCCAGAACCATAATATTCTAAAAAGGATATAAAATTTTGGGAAAAGCCATTACTTATCATACCGTGTTTGACTGTCATGTGGCTTCAGTGAGGGATTATGGGTAGGATTTATGTTAATTGTTTAGTATTGTTCTTGTCCTTAGTCTGTTCTTGTTACTCTAGTTTATGTTCATTATGTGGGATTTTGTGGCTATTCTGCTGAGTAGCCATGAGTGAGAGAAGTAGTCGCCAGAAATATTTGGGGGGTTGAAGTCTGTGCTAATCTTTAATAAAGCCTGAAAAATGTCATCTGATAGTTGGTTCTTAAGCCACAAAGTGACCTGAGCTTTCTATTGGTGGCTGTGAGGTGATATGCAAGGAGGATTGCACCTCTCAGCCATCGAGCTGTAAGCTGCAACATTGTCATCAAATGCATTTTTGACACGTGTCTCTTCTTTTGCAATGTGAAGTTCATTTGTACTTAACTTAAGGAAGCATTTCATGTGAAGAAAACCTCGTTAATTTCACATTCTCAAGTTTGACTTAAATACCAATGTTTAATCCTTACCGGGGTTTCCCATCTTTTTCTCATGGTTTCGACCACATCACAGAGCTCATCCAGTTCTTCTTCAGCATCATCTGGTTGGGTGTGGACCGGGATCAGAACCAGATCTTTAATAACTGTTGTGGGACAGAAGAGAGAAATCCTGAACAAACTGTATTCCTATACAAATGTTAAACTCAAAAGCTTATACCATAGATTTGACATTTTTTAATACTGACCTTTTTTTTTGAAGTCCCAATCAACCAATTTGTTTTACGAATAATGAAATTATCGCTAAGTTGCATAATATTTTAAGATAAAATAAAAGTATTAATGATGCAAGAAATTTATTATATATAACAATAATAATAATAGTAGTAATATGTATGTAAAAGCAACAAGGAAGAAGGCCGCACCCTGTTAAATAAATACAAAATGTCTGTCAGCAAATTCTAATATTTGTTCTTTACTCAGCTGTAGTGAATGCTGACTGAAAATGAGCTACAAGTTTGTCCATCACAGCTAATGGTGTAATAAAATCATTAGATGAACAGCGCTGACCTGTGGTAGGACAGGAGAAGCGCAGAATCAAAGGCTCTCTGGCAAAAACGTCTTCATCCCCTGGCTGATTGTCTTCATACTGATGCTGATCCGTTAGTTCGACCTGATCCTTTCTGAAACACACAAAGGGCCGCAGAGAGATGAAAGATGTTGTAATGTAAGATGAAGATACTTTCATGACAGTTTTTCAACTCTTTTATGTTATTGACTGTCTCTAAAACATGAAAGAACTCTTCGTTTGTGACTCACCTATAGAAACAAACAAACTTCTCCTTGTAGACATTTCTGCCGAGAGCTGAGCTGCAGACCATTTCATATTTATCACCCCTGTTGGAAACAGACATGGCATAAGAAAACATTCATTTGTTTTATTATCACAATATTATTATATTTTCATGTTTGCTGTCATCAGTTATAACAGCAGTTTTGACCTTTCATTTTCTTCTAAATATTTGCAAGATCATCTTAAACCTCTATTTTAAAACACGTTTTCATGCATCCATATCTGTCAGATTTTTGCTGTAAACAACCAACGTGTTTCGGTTTTATATTCTGTTTTTATGAGTTACACTCACTCTGTAGAGTTGAGCTTTTCCAGTAACAACTCCATTGCTTTCCCAGTTTGATCCATTACCTCCAGTATGAACACTATGCTGTACTGAGAGATGATCTAGGAGAAATGGATGGCAATTATAGAAATATATTCATTACATGTTTTCTTTTTTCCATTTCTTTTTATGTGAATTTCTATTTCATTTGTCATAATTCAATTAAATTCCATTCAAAAATATAAAGAAAAGCATTTCTTACCTTAATAAGGTATTTGCAAACTTTGGTGTTTTTGACTTTTCGAAGTCCCAGTTTCTTCGCATTGAAGGCGGCGACTTTCATTTTAATCTCATTTATTAAAAACATACACACGCACGCACATTAGTATGTTTAGGAATATGCAGTCCACACTTTAGATAGCCTAAGTTTTAGGGTTTTAATTTATACATGACCTAGCATTTATTAGTTTTCAATATGATTATACTGTGATGTAAATGGAACCTGAAGTTTACAAAAGCATCAACATGGCTAAAACCAAATTTTTTTAAAACTGTTAAAAGTCCAGAGAAGTATCAAACTAAACAACTTTTAGAAGTTATTCTATAAAAATGCACTTGAACAGCAGAATCGGAGGAGGCAGAGGATGGCACAGTATGATGCAAGAAATGAGAACTACTGAAAGTTAAAGAATTACAAATTTAAAAATGAAACAAAGCTGTTTTACTTTCAAAATGAGACTAAAGAAATACTTTCCGTTTGTAAAGTAGTGATAAAATAAGAAATGTGAAGTAAGTAGAATAAAATACTTACAAGTCTAGTAACGGGGATCAAAGTCAGAGAAATTGAAAAAAGTGCGGGAAGAAGCTTTGCTGCTCAAAAGGAAACGAAACTGGAAAATATCACAAGTTCCTGGACTGTGCCTTGTAGGCTTGTCTGGACTGTGATTGGCTGGTCTGGACTGTCAATCATGGTCGACGACATCCTATCAGAGCCTTAATGTGCTGGAACTTTCTAGAGTGTGGCAGGTAGTAGCTTGCAGTAGTTCAACAGCTTAGCAAATGTATCATCAAAGAGGAGTTATAAGTGTGATGTTTGCTGATCTTTTACTTTCGTTGCATCAAGAATTGTAAGTTGAGCAATAATAAAAGGATGACGCATTTTTAAACGGATGCCTGCAGTTTTTTCTGAATCAAATCACCACGCCCTTTAGTTCAGACACTGCAGAAGCAGCTCAACAAAAAGCTTTCCAACTGAAACCCGCCCTTCATGGTCCATCACACGCTACTCATGTTGCCTGCTTTTGTTAGTATATTTAAGACAAAGGGAATTTTCATATTTTTTGTTTGATATTGGGCAATATGGCTAAAGAAACGTGCGTGCTTTTGATGGTGTGAGTCACCTCCTGGTTGGTTTAGAAAACAGAAAATTAACGTTTGCCCTGCGTAGCAACAAGACCGGAAATTGTCCTCCGATGAGGACATTGGCAAAACAAAGACTTTTCCTGATGTGTCTTTGAAGTTTCTGTAATGTTAATTTGAACTGTTCATGTGAGGGAAAAAAAAAAACTGACCTTGAGCATTCCTATTCATACACAGATGTGATAATTTTACTATTTGGACCAAGTCTGATGAAAATGCCTTCAGGCGAGATTAGATTGAACTAAATAATCTTATTTCCAGACACTGTCCTTTTGTGATTTTTTTCAAAATGCATTAACATTCCTGGTTAGTGGCAGGAGAGAAACGTCCCGCTTGTGAGGATGATTTTCCAGATAATCCCTGCTGGCAGCACCAGACAAACGCTGCCATGGGAACCGTGCCCACTAAGGTCCGCATCCCATTTGCACAGAGACGATACAGCACGGTTAGCGGACCACACAGTCAGTGGTTTCATTATAACTCGCTTAGATTTTATTCCTCTTCCTCTTTTCCAAACTTTCCCTAAAGTTAACTGAGGAACACAGAAAATCCAAATTACCCACAAGTTTGTAGAGGAAGAGACAAACTTTATCCAGAAGATTTAATCAGCCCATCACAATTCTCTTTAAGTGTCACCTAACCAATATGAGTATCAATATTAATAATTTAATTATTGTTTTTTTTTTTTTTTTTTTGTGACAGGATCCAGTATGATTGTTCAATTTACAATCAACTTGTTGATATTTTTGGTATTCTGAGAATAATATTCTTCATAACTTCATGATGCTGTCTGATGCTGTGAACAAGTATTTGTTTTTTCACAGGACTTGTCACATCCTGGATATCGCCTCTTCCATCTGTTGCCATAACTTATAATCTATGTGCAATAATGGCTATAAATTTATAATATGGCCTCGCCATTAGAGACCATGACTCTATGAGTGCAAAAAAAATAAATAAAACAAATAAGTCAGAGTGGTATTAATACATTTGCAAGCCACTGTTTTTTAGTTTTTTTTACCCTTGTGAGGTACATAAATTTTCTTGCTCTTATTTATATAAAAAATGAGCCTTCACACAAAGTTTATTGTGATATTTTTATATTTGTGGAAAATGAGACGAATGCAATAGTTTTTCCTTTAGATGCCAACATAATCAAACTCAGTCTTGCACCGTAGCATTCTGCAACACCTAAGCCATGATCTGGGGGAGGGAGAGAAAAAGTAAAAGTTCATTAGGAGTCCATCTTTTTGAGTCATTAGTAATTATGTTAAAAACACTGAGAGTTTGGATGGTTAACACTTACTGAGTTCATCCAGCTGATGTAAGCAGACACGCGGGTGAAGACGGTGGGTTTCTGATAGTAGTTGCAGCCCAGACCAGAAACGAAGCTGGCAATGCCGTGCACGTAGTATTTGCCGCTAACCTGGCAGTTCAGAGGGCCTCCAGAGTCACCCTGAGAATCAAAAAACAGAAAGGTTGACGTTTGATGGAGTTTTTTGTTAATGTTTAATTGAAATGACTTCCTTTAAACGTTCCTGAATGTAAAAACCTGGAAAACTGAGCATCTTCAGACATATTTGGTTTGAGACAATGAAACATTTTCCTAAACATTTTTTGAAAACATGCATATTTATACTTGAAACTTGCATAGTGATTAATCACAGCACCAGAGTGTGATGAATTAAATTACATTTTTTTATTGATTGACAGCACTTTTTAAAAAAGTACCACTTGTATCTATTTATATGTCAAACTACATGTCAAAATGTATTAATAAAAATGATAGAAAAAAAGGAAACAGACTCACATTGCATCCAGCCTCATCATAACCTCCAGCGCACACCATGGTGGTCTTCACGGTGCTGCCCCACCAGCCGCTGCTGGAGCAGGTATTGTGGTCCACCACAGGGAGGTAGGCCTCCTTCAGCTGAGCAGACAGGCTTCCACCAGCTGATCAAAGGGAACATGATGCATTTAGCTTTAGCATAAAGAATAGGAAATGATATCAATATTGTGCAATGGCACTGACTGGAGGTGCGTCCCCATCCAGTGATGTAGCAGAGGTTGTTGTGAGGCAGAATCTGGCCGGAGGGGGGCAGAGAGGCGAGCTGAACATAGCTATTCAGAGAGGCGCTGGAGGACAGTCTCAAAAGAGCAATGTCAAATCTGAAATACAGAAACCAAAACTATTAGCATGGATGCCAGACGCTTTACAAAAACATGTTTGATTGAAGCTTAGGCTAAAAGAGTCACATTCAGCCCCCAGCGAGCTCAGAATTAAACGTTTTCTTATGTTATAACTGTGTTTTAAAGACATTTCTCACCCATTAGAGACTCTGCTTGAATCCCAGTTGGAGTGGATGTATTTCTGGCTCACACTGATGACCTGCTCAGTTCCACCGTTGACGTTCAGGTCATGCTCACCAAGAACCACACGGAAGTTTCTTGCACTACAAAACACAAAAACAGTATAAAGTAGTCAGTATAGCTTTATGTTTAGTCATTTTAAATTTTTCCATACACAAGTCAAAAAAGAAAGAACACATAATGCTGAAAAAACACAACAAAACAAGTTCATTCAGTAATTGAACCTTGGAAGTTTATTAAACATAGCGATATTCTGAGATATGTGATGAAATATTTCTTATGAGATATCAGTTAATGAATTAACTTAAGCTTTAATTGTTATTTACACTTTCTGAAGTTGTGAGAAGTGTAATCAAGATGGAGACATTTTAAGACAACTAAAAAAATGACAATTTCTTGTACAAACTGGATTGTATAAGAACAACTAAAAGCATAAGCACAAAATCATGAAACCTTTCACAATAAGACTCTTTACGCTACCTGTCCACACAGTGAGCAGCGGTCATCACCCAGCCAGTACGGACCAGGCTTCCTCCACAGGTGTGGTACCAGGAGCTGCCGGACTGGTACTGAAGAGAGATCTGAAAAGAGAATGAACTCAGGCTTTAATACTTCAAGTTTTTTGTAATTTTGTTTTGACCACCTTTGATTTCCATTTAAAATCAGACACATTAAATATAAATAGTAGCGTCAGCGGTGTGTTACCTGCCAGGGCCAGGAGTTAGGTTTGGCCACCGATCCTCCAACAACTCTCTGCAAGCTGTCTTCCAGGTACTTGGGCTCATGCTCCAGCTCAGCCACCGCTGGTTCAAAACGCAAAAATAACTTGATTTTGACACATAAATTCTTCCATAATTTCAAAAACAGTAAGAGGTGGCAAGAAACGATGTAGCTGGTAGATAAAAGTTACTGCTTACTTAAAGTAAATGATCTCATACAGACAGTAAGTTCTTGAGCAAAACTAATAAAATTAGCTGCAACAAATTAGAGTAGTTTTATTTATTTTTTTTTCAGTGTACATGCTTCTTTGTTCTTACCCAAGGCAGCGAGACACGTCAACACCAGAATCCTGAGCATGTTTGCGTTAAGTCAGAACAATTCTGCAAGGAGCGAATGCTTCTATCGTCTTTTATACACCAACCAGACCTTGACCCGGAGTGGAAAGTCATGTCCATGAATGCACCTGTGGTTTGTCTCACGCCTCTTGATTAGGTCAGCAATGGAAAATATCAAACAGAAAAATTTGCAGCTACAGCTCTAAAATGATCAAATCACCAAGGTTATGGGTATTTCTAAATATATTCTGTCTTTCAGTGTAAGGTAGATGTGTCAGTGTGTTTGTCATGGTTTCTGTTTAAAGTTAACTGTGACGTAGGAGTGTTTCACTTCTTGGAAATATGTCCATCTTGTGTTTATTTTGACCAATTATTGCACAAAGATACTGGAGAAATAGCAGCTGTGACTGTGCATTTATTCACTTTGCATGTGTGAACAAAAATAATCTAAGATTCAAATAGCATACAAGTTTGTGATTAGATGTTTAGTAATACAAAAGTGTAAAACATTTTATAGGATGAAGTTTCACAGTGTCAAAAGTTAGTTAGTTCAATACTGACAAAATAAAGAAATGTAACATGTGGACCTCCAGAACTGAAAACTAAATGTTTTGATTTTATTTGTTTTACAATTGGACAATCAGTTTATTTCATGTTAAATTACTAAAATCCTCTATCATTTCAAATTTTCCACTTTCTGGATGTTTGCTTGTTAATGTAACAGTGTTAAATTCCAACACTAGAGGGCAGTAAAGACTAACAAACTTAACGGAAAAGCTTCTAAATGTCCTGTCAGAAACACACACCTCGTAATGGTTCTGACAGATTAGCCAGGTGTTTTTATGCTTGAAACATCCAAACATTCATGAGATTAAACATGAAATATTAGTTATAACTGCTGAGATATAAATATTTAAAGACAAAGTGAGCACCTGGAGAGATGCTGGTCCAGCATCAGAACTAACAGGGGATTCCCACTTTGTTGTAACCTCTCTGACATTGAGTAATAAATAACATGGATTACTAGATTATTTTTTACTCTTTCTCAAAGAAAAAAAAAAACTACTTAGTAGTTCATCGCTGGTCACACTGATATTTCCAACAATAGGTTCCTGTACAAAAGGACGGCCTCAGATGTGTCCATCTTTTGTAAAGCAGTTCTTAATTAGACAGGAAGTCATTAAAATGGCATGGATTTGGATTATTGCCTTATCAGGCTATTGAAGAGATAGCTGTGCTGACTTGTAATTGAGCTGGCCCTTTACACAAAGGGAAAGGTCCTAATGCTGCGAGACTTTCCGAACAACGGGGGCACCGCAGTTTCATCATTTTCTCATTGCACGTCTTCATTCCCAACTTCTCGTGGAGCCTTCCACCAACCTTCTCTCACAGAGGCATAAATCAAACGGCGAGATCAAAGACAGGAAGTGCTGGGGATGTGTTAATTAAAGATGTTGGTTCTTGATATAACTTCCTCTCATTAGCGAACAGTCGATTTGGTTCCCATAAAGTTGTCTTACACACACGGTCAGGAAATTGAAGTTCCAAAGAAATGATTGGGATGCTCTGATTAGGCCTGCGATAGAAAGTTAAGGGTTATGGCAGAGTACAAGTTAATAATGCCAGCTGTATTAAAAATAATGGACTTTGATTTTAAACTTCCTAAATTGAAATATTACAGAAAAAAGAATCAAAACCTGATAAAACATGTACATAAAACAAAAACTTAAAAATTTTTAGTGCAGTAGGAACATCTTTCACTGAGACAGAAAGTATTTTATTTACATGGGATTTTTTGTACATAAGTTTACAGGTTGTTTAGAGAGTCTGAACTTTGTCATGTTTGGGTTTTTGGTTTTCATATCTGTGTTTTGATTATTTCAGAGTTCTTTATTAATGTTGGAAAGGTCTTGCCTTATTCAGTTATTATTGTGACTAGGGTTTTGCCATATAGCTTAATTCCTTGTGTTGATTTCCCAGTTATTTTTTTTGTTTTGTTTTGTTCTCTGTGCGTTTTGATTTATTCTCCTAGATAATTGCCATTTTTCCTTCAGTGGGTAGTTTCTTTGGTGTCTACTTCAGCTCAGTTTGTGTGAATTATTCACCTTCCATCAGTTTCCTTGTTTTTCTCTCCTCCACAGCTGCTCCACATTCCTCTGATTAAGTTCACCTGGATCCAGTGTCATTTTCCACTCCTGTCTCAATATGCTAGATTCCTGTTTTTTTTTGTTCTTTGCAGGTTTCTTCTCTGTCACGCTCATTTTGTAAGTTTCCTGTTGTCCTATTACAAAACTTTTTACCTGCTCTTCCCTAACTCTTATCTGTGTTTTGTTCCGACTCAGGACTCAAAAATGTGTCAGATAAAGGCTAAAGGAAAGTGTTGCTCACCTGAACTTTTCCATATTATTAATGAAACCATTTTAAAAAACTGATACTCAATTTTTTCTTTGTTATTAACAAATATATATATATATATATATATATATATATATATAAATCAACCATACACATTTAAACGCCCTAGCATCATAGCTTGCATCGTGTACTGCACTCAAAGACACACCAAAGTCTCTCTACTCAAGCATCTTTACTGTTATAATTATGACAGTAAAGATTAGTTAAAATGATTGTTGTACAAAATTGAACATGTACTTTTCTGTCTCTGTCAACATGAAGTTATTGGTGTTTTGAATTATATTTTGGCTCTGTCATACTGCAGCCTCTGATTTTATTTTTCCCGGAGCCAATATCACATAATTGCTTTGGATTTTCTAAGAAAACAATAATGTTTAAAGTGAAGCTTTCACAGGAGGCTTAGTTGCATTAGTTTGCAGCGCTTTTATCAAAACCTCTGTGGTTCATTAAAAAAAAAACATGCAGACAAAATGGCTCCACACAGAACAATAAATATGAGATAATGGTAAATCCTGTAATCCCACTTTCAACAAGCACAAAGTGCAAGACGTGGAGTGTTATTAGTTCAGGAAGAGGCTATTAATGATAAAAATATCTTCAGTGTTCCAAGCAACAACTTTTGTGTTTTAGTGAAAAAAAAAAAAAAAAACTTTTCCCCAATATTTAAAATGTCAAAAACTAAAAGTTTTTAGATGGTGACTTTGACTGGACCGTTCTAATGAACATACTTTGCTATGGATCATCCCTCTGTAGCTCTGGCTGAATGTCTTAGGGTGTTTGTCACCTCCACCCCACTCCACCCTCAAGTTTATGGCAGCCTTTAACAAGCTTTGTTTGTGCTCCATCCATCCCATCAACTTTGACCAGCATCTACATCCGTGTTTGAGAATCTTCACAGCGTGATGGATTGATCAGTGCTTCATGCCTCAAGATAAGGAATTTTGCTTAAAGAGGCAGTGCAGTATTACGTGTTTTCCTGCCTTATGGTACCATTTTATAGCACAGTCAAGTAACTGTTACCTTCAGTTATTATAAAAATGTCATGTAGATATCCAATATGACTTAAAATAAATTTGGCTATATAATCTAATGTCTTAAAACTGGGCCTCTATCTCTTTAAAAAATCCTGCTCTTTCTGAAACTCCCCCTTCAGGAAGTCATCACAACAAAGCTCCTCTTTAACAACGTTTTTAATCAGCCTTTCACTGAGGAGTAGCTCAAATAAAGAGCTCAACAGTTCCACCAGGTGCTTGCTAATTGCTGCTGGCTAGTCCGAAGGAGCTGAGTGGGGGAGGAGCTTTGTCTCCAAGGCGGAGCTAGATCCACCCAGGCGTTTTGCACAACTGAATGGTTGGCAGGGAGAGTCAACCGTTACTCAAATATGCATGGAAAAAACCAAGGCAACATTCCAGCTATATTTTTGATGAGGAAATAGCATTAATAACATGATGTAAAACTATAAAAAGTTGATTTTATATGACACTGCCGCTTTAAGAACCTAACTCTTGCTTAAACTTCTCTACAACTTTGTGTTTCTTAATAATGCTGTTTGTTCTGTAGCAATAATACCTCAGAAGCCTCCAAAGAACAGCTTGATTGAAGTGAGATGAAATTACACATGGATGGACTTTATTTACCAATTAGGTCATTCTTGAAGGCAGTTTATTACCCTGGGCTTTACTCAGGAGTGTTAAAAAAAATTAAACCGTTCATCTATTTTGTTACTTGTTTGACTTGAGTTTCAGGCAGGCTGGAGCCTAAGAGTCAAATTAACCTAGCAGTCGTGTTTTTTGGACTTTATGGTAGAGAGAACCCACATATTCATTGGGAAAACATGCAAACTACATTCAATAAAACTTGAGGTCAGGATTCAAACCCATAACCCCCTTGCTGCAAGGGAACAGTGCTACCAACTGTGTCACTCCTTTTTAACGCAGCAGATCCTTTTTTTTCACTTCCAAGTTCTTCATTACACTGTGTTGGACTGACACCAAAGAAAATGCCTTTGAGTTTATAGCTGTATACTGTGCTGGATTACTTTCAGAGTAATTTACTGAACCAAGGGAGCATTAACAACCAGGCAGCCATGACCATTATCAGACTCAAGGTAGAGCACAACGCTATTTTTATGTTTATACAAATCAAAGTGACATAATGTCTCCTCTTTTATTAATGCTGTTTCTATGTTTGCTTTGAATCTGAAATCAACAGTTATTATTTAGCCACTTACTCAACATCAAACTCAGCTAAAGTCTATTTATTTCCTTTATAAAATTCAAAGTGGTTTTGGTTCTGATGTCACTGATTTTTTATTTTATTTTTTATTTTTAGCATCTGTGATGTGACTGAAGACATCCTTGCGATGTTTCATCAAACTGACATTTAAAGTGTGAATAGGACTAGTTTTTTTTAAAGATGACAGCTCTTAGTAAAATGGTAAATTCTCCTCATTTTTCTCTCTCTTTGACTTAGGAAAAGTCCTGGCTTTTAAAATGTATCTTGGGATTTGGACAGGAGTATGATCCACATGCTCATCTTTTCTGTTTACCATTAACACTCTACTTCCAATCTATTATCATTATGCTGCCATCAGGAAGCCTACAGACTGCAGCCATGCTAAGATTTAATGTAGTGTCACTATCCTGTGGATTATTTCTAATTTAGCTTTGTTTAAAAAGTACAGCGACCATAACTTTGATAAAATGTAGCTTTTAGTCTAAATCAAAGGACTCCGCAAACCAGATTTAATGGAAATCTATGCAACCAATTACAGGAGTGTACTGGAGGTGAAGCCCTATCGGTCTCAGTTCACATAGTAATCCAAATTAAGTATATTTTAATGTGTCTTCAAATAGAGGTTAATGTCTCTTTAAATCAAACACCGACAACTTCTATAACAGAATAATTTCAAGTTTTTTTTTCTTTAATTCAAAAATGTTTGAAAAAGAAAACAAAAGATGGAGACTTCCTGACATGTCATCAGGAAACCAGTCTGCTTTTCAGAGTTCTCTTTATTTCTTTACTGAAAAATTATATTCAGTGAATTTAAAATGCAAAATGTTTACATTTAAACTAATTAATTTGGGGTAAGTTCCTTCAAAACATCAAAGTCTTGGGTTCAAATCCCTCTCAGGGAGGTAATGTCTCCTGATTTCTGGGCTTCCTCCAGCCATCCAAAGCCATGCAAGTTATGTTAATTAACCTTGGTTGACTGTAACAGATGTGAATTAATGTATATGGATGGTTGTGCTGTTTTTGTGTCATTGTATGATAAACTGGTGATTTGTGTTTATCCTGTCTCTTCCAGTGACACCTGGAGATAGACAGGCTGGCTACCCAGCAAGGACTGATGCTGCGTTGCAGTTACCTGGGAAATATAGGAAAACCGGAGCTTGGATTTGATGACAAAAACAAGGTAACAGTGTTGTAGTTAAGAAGTTGTAACTTCAACATGGCGACTCCCATAAATAGCTCTTACAAACATAATTTTTAAACTTTACTTTCCATAAACAAACATTACTTTCTTGTTGATTTTAGATGCACTTTTACATGCATGTCTTGTAAAATAAACATGTTTCCACCATAGCCAACTACTCTTGATGCAACTAGCGACCATATTGAAACTTGAAGTCAACTTTATAAGTCGTAACTGGGGTAGTCAGAGTTGCTCCCAGTTTGCCGTGGGAAATCTGACTTCAGAAGGCGATCCAGTTGATTTTTCTGACTGGGAAGTTGAAATTTCCCAGCTCTGAGCAAAACTGGAAGATGAATGGATAAATGGGAATGTTAATGATTTGATTAAATGATTGTTTTTCATTCCTCTTTCTTGTACCTCCCAGAAGAAAGTCAATAAAGTTTCAAAATATTTAAATCTGTTTTAATCACAAATATTCAGTTCAGTCTAATATCTTTCTGTTTGATCTTTGTAGAGGTGCTACATGTCAGTAAAAAGCAGCTTTTTATTAGTAGTATTTCAGCCTCACAGTTTGAGTGCCTGAGATTATTGCTGGCTTTCCCTTCTGGCCATGGAAATGTGTAAGGATCCATCAATGCTGCCTTGCATCCCTGCATGGGCGACATCTGTGAAACTGATCCACACGCCTGTTTGCAAACTTTAATTGCAATTATACAAAAGCGAAAACAATCGATATATGCTCCTGCTGCCCCTGACAACTCTCTTACTGCAGCGCCTGATCACATTCTGTCCTCCTTCCTCTCTGAGCCTGCTCCTGTATATCTGGTGGCTTTAAGGCGCTGGATGATGTGGCTAATGGGGGAAGGGGCAGGATAGGGTAGCAGGATCCTGCTGCTGGAGAAAGATGATCTCCTGTGGTCATTTGTACCTGATTGATCCCAGGGTGCATTACTCATCCATACCCGACTTCTAATGACTGCTGCTGCTTTCACCTGCAGCTTCTTGCTTCTTCCTGCTCCCCTCTGCCCACGGCGCAGCTGCTGCCGTGTTGCCAGGTCCCAGCCTTGGGTCAAGTGGAGTGGAAATGGGTCGGGCTGCTCCGAGCTTCCTCCTCCAAGTGGTGGAGGAGGAAGAAAGGTGATTAAAAATCGGACACATTGTTATTCAACCCTTTTTGCGCTGCGCATTCCAGCGGCTGTGTTTATCACGTGGACAATGTGGCTGAAAAACGCATCACTATATGAGTATTTCATATCAGTCTATCGATAATTATTGATTAAATATCTGAAATACTATCAAACTTTTTTCATTGTTTTCACTGTTTTCCTTTTTGAGCAGTTATGAGGCATGGTAGCAAAACATCAAACTGCTGCTGGCGCAAGTTACTCAACAGGTTGTTGCTAGGTAACCAAAGAGTGATTGAGTTGCTAGGTAACCAAAGAGTGAGTTAGTTGATGCCACCAAACTTTAAATCGATGTGAGAGGTTGAGTGGCTAAAGTCTTTCCTCTGCCTACATCTCCCAGAATTCTGTGCAGTTCTGGATCTGAGTTCAGTGAATATTATATTTATTACTATTGATCATGTGTCTAAAGAAACAGTTACTGATTTATTGTCCAGCCATTCATTCAAATAGTTATCAAGATAATGATTTGACTGGAGATAATGACTTTCTCATTATATCCAGTTGAAGAGAGACAAGAATTAAAAATCATCTTTAACAAAAAAGAGACTAAAACTTACTTTAAAATGCATTTATTGGGATTGCTCTGTCAAAAATATTTGACAGCAAGGGGAGCTCTTGAATCTATTTTGCTATCCATTTCTATTATACTGCATGTTTTCTTTCTGTACTACAAATTTACAGTTTACCTGTCACTGGCTGTCAAATATAATTATTCCCACAGGGAAAGAAGAGCAAATAACTAAGCGTCAATTAGCACAACATCACAAACATCAGTTTGCGTAAATGTGTCATATCAGAAACTGCTTCATTTGCAGACTAATGTGTCAGTATATAAATTATGAAGCTGTCACAGTTTTACCAGATTTTTTTCTCCCTCCAAACTTCAACCCCATGAAAGAAAAGCAGGTTAGAGGCCGTTTGATGTCTGAGGGCGATGCGAGTTAAACAACACGGAGAAAACCTCCGAATCTATTGTGTATTCTGTCAATCACTTTCCACCTCTGACAATTGGAGGCACACAGACAAAGAATGTAATCACAGGGCTTCACTGGTCTGTGCAATATTACTTTCATGCATGACTTCAGTCAGTATTATGAAGGGATATTGGAAAGGGAAAAAAATTAACTTGGACTTCCTTAATTTTGAATAGTGAAACGGAATGAAGTGTCCATGTTGAAAAATCAACTTAGAATCAACTGTAGATGTTTTACATGATCTAATCCAGTCTCGAGGCTGGATTAGATCATCCAGGTTAGAGGATGATCTAACCTGGATCATCCTCTAACCTGCTTAGCTAATCTATCAGCTAAGCTGATAGATTAGCTATCAGCTAATCTATCAGCTGATAGATTAGTTGATAGCTAATCTATCAGCTAGCTGATAGATTATTGATAAAGAGATTATCTAAAAATTCCCTGAATTAATTCCATGCATGGCTCAAAAATACTTCATTTTAAGTTTAATCCATGCTTTAAGTGAACTTATCGAAAACGCTTTGAGTTTCCCTCTTGGCTCTCTTTTTCGTCAGCACTTAAAAGTAATTGCTGGTGATTTCATTTTTAATCATTGCTTCAATGTGAATGCGGTTCTTTCATGTCACAACGTGGAGCAGCTGCCCGTTTTTCTAAGCACATATCTCATAAAAGCAGGGCACAGATTTGCTTTAGAAAACTGTGCAGCAGCACACTACCAAGAAAATAAAATAAAAAAATAATCCTAAATGGAGACATGTTGGGGGGTTCGAGTGAAACCTGGAGGTGAATATTTAAGTAGTAATTAATGAAACGAAGCAGCTTGGGTGTTTTTTGTTTTTTTCTAAAGGATTATTTAAATTTCCTTTTGCACTTCTTGCAAGAAAGCAAGCGGACATTCAGTTTCTGTTGTGTTGTATAATAAGGCCTCAGCAGCAGACAATATAGCCAATCACTCAAAAACATGCAGCCATTAAAGTGACAAGACACAAAATATGCAATCAGCTTCAATTCTCTGCAATTCTCTTCAGTGTGAAACATGTAAGGCAAAAAGCATATAGGGAGCTAAACTTCTGAAATCCTATCTGACACCAAGAGTTTTTGGTAATTGGATTAAATGCCAGCCCAGTAATTATGACAGGAGTCCAAAGTTCTCTGCTTTCCAAATATCTCATGACACTCATTTGCGACGGATCGAACCTCAGGCTGGGAGTACACAAAGTTTATCAAAGGTAATTCCACATTTTTTTCTTGCCGGGGCAGAGAATCAATCTTCCAGCAGAGATGGACCTGATGCTGTATTGAACTGGCGAAGCAGATGAATAACCCACGTTCAGACACAATCAGGAACGCTAAAAGAGGGCAGAAATACAAGTGATGAGATGACACCACCTACCCATCGATAAATAGCCTTCAGACACGTATTCCTCTGTGCCTGCAGGACTCTGTAATCAAAGTGGCTTCAGACATTATAGCCAGAGCAGCTCCACATAAATAGACCTTATTGCTGAAGAGGTGCATGTCAAAGTTCAAAATCAGAACAAGAATAGCAATTTTCAAACTCTAATTATTGCTTTGCTACTATTCTAGTTTTGGTATAGTATCACCAAAACTGTTACACATTTTCGTGTTACAGTGAAGTCAATATACTGACAAACCTAATAAGAGAAATGCAGTCCAATGCAAAAGTATTTATTCCCCTTAAACTTTTTTAAATATTTTCACATCGGAGCTATAAATCTCTAAGCTTTTCATATTTTGTGTAACAGACTGACAAAGAGTAGTAAATAACTGGAAACTGGAAAAAATGTTACTCATTAGAAAAATTTTATGAATACAAATCTGAAAAGTGTGGCATGCATTTGCATTCAGCCAACGCGAGTGTTAAATAGTCAATTCTTTGTTCCACATTTGTTTTGGTTGTATTTATTTACCCAGAATGCCCTGCGGTATAGTTCACTCCCTGCTTTTGGAGCGGTCTCCAGTCCGCTTGATGTTCACATATGCATTCAAACAGCACCAGAGTTCACTTTAATCAAACTGACATCTTGGTTTTATAGTTCAAACTTAAGTTCCATTAAATCATACTAACAGGACAGGTGTGAATGCACCTTTAATATCACTAGGGCATGTTACCATACACATAAAAAGTAATGAAAATTAACATGCACACGCACATATATGGCATCACTACAGGTAAAATAGATCTGAGTCGACTGTGTAATAAAAAGTCACAACTGGGAATATTGAGCCTTTTAATGATTCCCTCACTTGCTTTCAATGAAAGTGTCCTTGACTGATAATGATCATTGCTGCTAAAGCAGTGGGCATTTGTCTGGGCAGGAACCTGCAGATACCCATTATCAGATCTAATGACCATCTGTCTATGAGGACCTTATTTGGATCAGTGCCAAGACAAGAAAGCGTTGCAATCAGAGGCAGGTTCTGGTCATGGATATGAAAGACCTAAATCATCTGGGTCAAGAGCCTCTCGCTCCCACTGTGTGCTGCCTACCCAACGATCACTAAAGAGGCATGTCAATAGGACCCCAGAGTGTGTTCGGCTTTCCTGCCAGCTCCCTCTGGGAAGGTTGGCAAACCACACAGCTTTAGCCGCCTTGGCCAAAGTAAAAGCTAGCATGCATGGGAAGAGCTGAAGGGAGATGCAAACACAAGAGACAAGTGGTGAGAGATTTTAGATCCTCCTTTGTGTAAACCCACTCTGTCTGCAAGTGTAATCCAAATGACATCTAAAGAGAAATGGCTAAGCAAACTGTAAATTGGACAGGAGTTTTTTTCCCCCCCCATTCTGGTAACAAATTGAATGTTTCTCTTCAAGTACTCCACTATATTCTTGCATATATTTCATTTCATGTTAACGGTGTGCTGACTCGCGGAAGCAGTTTGCCTCGTTAAAAAACTGAACATAAGGAAACAGACGTAACTCTTTCTGTTCTGTGCGTAATAGATAAAGTGGAGTTTATAGCGTACAGCACATCAATATTGTGGTGATTGTGAAAACACAACAAAAAGCATAATAAAGGCTATTTCTATTCTTAAATCTGAAAGTCACGTTTTCCCGTTCCACATCATTCACACATTCAAATAATTATGAATTTTGCTTTGTATTGTTTTTTCTTGTGAATCAGCACTTTCTCCAGTTGGATGGATGGATTAGCTCTCCAAGCCAGTAGCTTCAAATCTTTTTTCTCACATTTATCCAGTTGAGTTCAGTGGAGTTAATCTAGAAAGCTGCAATTTTACAAACTTGAGAAAAGCCCAGATTCTTGCAGTTATTTCCACATTTGCCAAGTTTAAACTCAAAACTACTTTAGCTGACCAACTTATATTTGGGTTCTTCAGAGATTTATTTTTGAAAACACACAAAGCGTCTTCACTGCCCTCCTTGCCAAACAATAAAAAATAAAATGTTTCATATGAATTTTATTGGTGTTGCAGAAAAATCTTTGAAATTTTTTGTTTTATAAGCATTTTTAGTTTTATGGTTATTGCGTCTTAGCTTCAGAGTTTTCAAAGTATCTGTTTAAAATAAGACCCCCTATCACACTTTATCAAATAAACACTTATATACTAACATAGATTAGTGCCCAAAATTCAACTCAAGTAAGAGTAGCACTTTTTCAGTATCGATCCAAGAAACTACTCGGCTAAGAGTAAAAAACTAAAATGAAACTGAGTAAAAGTAATTAGTGACTACCCACCTCTTATTGTGAGAAAATATAAACTGATCTGGGAAAAAAAAGAGAAAACTTCAACAGAAAAGTCTGAGCAGAATTTTACTTTTATATTCATGGAAGCTCCTGGACTGCTGTGGTAATGTCATATAAGCTACAAAAAGGCAAAATTAGGGTAAATGTAAATCATGTCCTATCAAAATGCCATTTAGGAATGTAATATCTACTGTAATATCAAACAAAATGTCTGACAAGAACTCCCCTCCTCTTATTAGAGCAGCGTATGGCTCACCTTCCCAGCAGTAGTAATCAATGAAAAAGGAAGGCTTCATAAATGCTGCCACATTTTCCCAGTCAATACCATGGCAAATAGCAATTTTGGATGTGCTACGAACAATTTCATGGGTGAGCTCTCCTTGCCTTTTGGCAATATGGTGTCCATGACGGATCTGGCAGTGGCAGTCGTGTGACACATCTGCCTTATTGCCTATTGTTGGCTCAGCCGTTGACTCTGACATATTTCCATTCGTTGTTCGGAGCAGAACACAGATTCGTAAAGAGATTTTTTTTTTTGAGCTTGTCTGAAAATCCATGAACTGTAAACATGCATACATGTAGAAATGAATGAGCATCTGTGTAGGACCTTACTGGAAAATGGACTCTGTTGTTGCTGTTATGATAATTTCCCCAGAACTAAATTTATCTGAGTGATTGAGTTTTCCCTCTGGTTGGTACAGCTGAAACCATATCCTCCTTTTATTGTTTGACATTAAATCACACGTACAAGCTGTTTGCCTCATTAAAAAACTGAATATGATAAGTAAGAAAACAGACTTAACTCTTTCTGTACTAGGCTCAGTAGGTGCTGTTTTAGCAGTAAAGCTTGTAGCATACAGTACATCAGTATTGTAAAGAAATGTTTAGTGTCTGTAAGAAAACGCATGGCAAAGGCTATTTCTTTTCTTAATACTGTTCTTAATACTAAAGCAATCTAATGCAGGGTTCAGCCTTGATGTGTGCAGAAACCAATACACTTAAAAAAACAGGATGAACATGTTTTGTTGACGTGTATATGACCCTCAGAACAAAAGCAAATTGCTTTGTGAAGATGCTTGTTGAAGCTGGTAAGAGTGTTAGAGAAATTAGTCCTGTTCCAACAAGGACAGGCCACTCAGAGAAAAACTCTTTTATTATTATTCTGGCGTTGAGCAAATACAAACCATGTTGGTAGTCAAAGCTGACCAGCAGCCTTGAGTTGATAACTGGCTGGACAATAAAACGATGAGTGGATCTAAGCTGACCTAAAACAAGAAAGTTTAGTCTAATTTAATGTCACACAGTACGAAAAAAGGCACAAAAACAGCCGAGTTAGTATTTTTAAATTGAAGACAATTATACAAGACAATATTTTATACTAATCATAAGTAAAAACATCAGAAGTGTGGCAGTAACATGATAAACTCAACAAATCATAAGAAGTTGTTTCATGAATGTGTCTTTGACTTGTAAATGTGATCATTAGCGCTCAAGTATTCCTGGAATTTATCTTAATATCGACAATGCTAAAGACAGAGACTTTTCCATGAAGAATTTGCAAGATGTGCTGAATAATTTGGCAAAAGCCTATTTGAAAAACAACCAGAGATCGAACAGTTAAAGTCAAATTATTTCCTGCAAGATGCTTCTCTGTAGTGAATCCCAAGAATAAATGGTGCAAACACCAGACAGGCTAACACACTCCCTGTTTAGATAACTTTATTTTTCTGCTTAAAAGAACTTTATCTTCTGGCACTTCCTGGATAAAATCACCAATATGAATATATATTTTTCATACAATATACTGTTTTGCAAAAGTATTTATACCCATTGAACTTTTTCATATGTTATCACATTACAGCTACAAACTTTAGCACATTTTATTGTCACTTTATGTGACAGAAAGTAGAGCAAAGTTGTGAAGTGAAAGGAAAACTGCAGTTTTCCAGTCATTTATTCTTTTTATAAACAAGTGTTTAGCTATGTTTAGTCAATACCTCAAACAATTCCTTTCAGAAGTCAAGTAGCTACTATTTATAGTTCACCTGTTTGTAATTAGTTCTTTGACAACCCAATAAGTCTTTTTGAGAACAACAAACAGCATTGTGAAGAGAAAGGAACACAGTAGAGTTGTAAAAAGCAGTCAATCCTAAAATATTTAAGATGAAGAGAACATGAGTTAAAATGGCCCAGAGAAAATCCAGAGCAAAATCTAAGTGAAAATCTGTGCAGAAACTTGAAAATGTTTGCTTGCAGATGCTCTCTGTCCAGTCTGACTGAATGTAAGAAGGATTTTACACAATTCCAGTCGCAAAGTAGAGACTTACCCAAGAACACTTGCTGTTGTGAGTGAGTGAAATAGATCTACAAACTTTCACAGCTGTTAAAGTTGGAGACACGGTTGGCAACCATATTCATGCCAGATTATATGTAATGGTTGTCATGGGACCCACATTATAAACGTAATGCTACATTAGAATCTAATGTAGGAAGTTAATTCTTTGCAAGGTTTTTGGTTGTTTTCTTCCTGCACTTGGTGCAATCTAATTGGCTGCTGTTGTAACTTCTCCAATGTTCTTTTAAAATTATTTTTTTTTGTCAGTTATTGTTATTATTACCTCTGATGGCAGAAAGAGAAAACTTGAGGCTCTCTGAAAGCTGCCTGCAAGTATCAGTAAACTGGTTTGCTCTTCAGTGACATCCTCCGTGATGTTGTAGTTTTATTCTGACACAAGTCGTGTGTCGCCGACGTTGGACTCCTTCAGCCCGCCGTCCTATCCCTGCTCTCTCCTGTTTGGGACGAATGGAAGTGATCCAGGCAAGACGCCACCGCAGCTGCTGCTGACAAGCTGCACTGAATTCAGACGGAAAGGTGCTTCAAGCAGGAACGAGCTCCTTCAATCCCTGGTAGCCTTCGCTTTTTTCCTCCTCACATAAACTTGAAGATATCCGGGAGATGTGAGTGTGTTCGGCGTGCTGCTCCCCGCATTGTGCTGAAGGAATGGATGCGAGCAGAGGCGCACCGACCGAGGCAGCTCTGACACAGACGGACCCGGCTCCTGTGTGATGCAGCTGTGGAAAACCCAGGAGGACGAGCCGACGACTGCTTTTAAAACATTAACAGGCCAGAGATCAGCGGCTCCTTGTTATTCAGCACGTGTTCGGATTTGATTTGAGGATCTGGGAAAAAGCCATGTTGCCTGTCTACTCTCCTGCCTTACAATGAGAGAGAATACACCAGCGCTTTGATTTCTTAATTCCCTTCTCTTCTTGCTCTGATTATTTCCCACTCGTGTGTTCCTGGGCTTTGCTCTTTTTGGTCATCACTGTGGAAACAACTCGCTTAGATTACAGAAGTGTGCAAGAGAAGAGGACAGCGCTGGCATCTCTCCATGCGCGCTCCGCTGGTTTTTTTTATTATTATTTTTTTTAATATTAAAATTATGGAACTGTGACTTTAAACTGAGGCAGCAAATATCGCATGCTTCCTACATCTGCTCGGTGAACGGACTGAGTGTTCAGATGCGATTTTGAGTAAAATGCTCTGATTGAGGAGCTTCTCTCTTTTTTTTTTTTTTTTTGCCGGCTGTTAGTGACGCAACATCTCACACAGACTGCATGAGACACACATGCGTAGAAGGGCGTGAACTTGGCAACGGCTAACATCCTCCTCATAAATAAAGCATCAACTTATTCATAAAGCCAATTCGCGCGGTTTGCAGCCTCCCAGTCACCATCCATCCAAACTCATCCCGCTGGAAATAATGGATCTGAAAGCGGACCCGGAGGACGTGGACTACAAGCGGCCGGCTCCCATTGAAGTTTTTGCCACCAGGTCCACGCTGCACGGCATCTCGCACATGTTCACTTATGAACGAAAGTACGTGAAGCGCAGCCTGTGGATTGTGTTCTTCCTGGCCTCGTTGTGTGTGCTGGTGATGGTGTGCGTGGACCGGGTGAAGTTTTACTTCGAGTATCCCCACGTCACCAAGCTGGACGAGGTGGCCGCGTCCATGATCGTGTTCCCCGCGGTCACCTTCTGCAACCTCAACTCCTTCCGCTTCAGCCAGGTGACTCACAACGACCTGTACCACGCTGGCGACTTCCTCGCCTTGCTCAATGGCAGGTGTGTAGGTCTAATTGAAACTATTGACCTGTGGGCGGTGTTTGTCTGTGTTTACCTGGGTTTGTCTGTCTGTTTGGCTGATTCCAGCAGAAATCTGTTGTGTGGTAAAGTTTTGAACTTATGCTGAACAGAAATTGGTTCATGAACATATTATTCAAAAGTTAAATAAGATAGACACATTTAAACTGTATGATTGGGAAAAAAAATGAATTCACATTTCTTTTTGTGACTATAGCTGCGAGTTACAGCTGATAAAACCCTCAAATATTTTTTATTCAGGTTATCAATATCCAGGTTTACGCTACAAATATGCGCAAAACTTTATATTCCCCAAATGTCCATAAAACATTCCATGAAATAAGAAGGCAATTAAAATCACACACGAATGAGTTGGTTCACACAAGTCTTTAAAAACATGCAGATCCTACAACTACTTCCTGTCTTCTTCTTCATGGTTTGTACCAGCAACATCCGGTTGTTAATGACATGACTGGTGAGATGCGGAAAAAGAAAAAGTATTTTCATTTACAGTTTTGCAAAAAAAAACACCTTATCCTAGTGCCCAAACATTTTATTGGAAAACAATATTCTTTTTCTCTAAATTGGTGTGTTTCTATTAAGCAACTTTATTTTCAAAATGTTAAATTGCACAAACAGATGATCAATTGAAATATAGCTAGTGATACTTCACACACAGAGGGTTACCCACAAAACACTCTGCCTAGTCCAACTGTACCAAACATGCTATTGGAAGGTTTAGTGGAAGAAAAAATGTGCACAAGCAGAAGGGATAGCTGCAGCCTTTAGAGGTTATGTTGCAAAGCCGCTTAAAGAGTGCTTCACTGTCCACAGTCGCCATGTGCTTACTCATGTAGAGGAATGGCTGCTAAGTCTAATTGTGAGAATGTTGCAGAAAGGGACTCTTATGCCACATGATTTATTTAAAAAAAAAAAAGCCCACTACCAATCTGCGTCAATCTAAAGAACAAATTGTGGAAGTAATCTCCAAAAAAGCCGCCACCACACCTCAGTCTTATATAGCTACATCTTTAAAAACAAACATTCCCATTATATCTGTTTTTTGTTAAAACTCACCTGGCAGTTCTGACCCTCAGAATACTGAGGGAGTTTTGTTAGTGGGATGTGCCTAAAGAACCATGTCTTCTGTAGAAACCTCAGACAAATAGGGAGATATCAGGAGCCAGGGCTTATTACTGTCTTCTACTGAAGGAGTATGTCTTCTAAAAGCATTCCCACGTCTGTATTTTGACTTTTCCCCCAATAGGAATGAACTCATGATGAGCTGATATGAGGAAAATAAATGTTAATCCATTATTTATGTAAGCTGTAGACGCCCTGGTTTGTTGTAACTGGATTTTTATATTTACACACAGACACATCCTGGACATTGGTCACGACTCCTTGCTTTTGAACTAGAGAAAAAGTCAGAAGTGTCTTACCTGGGTGAAGCAGAAAAAGGCCTGAGCTGCTGCTCAGTGGTCCGAGGGCTTCTTTTATGATGAAAGTAAACTTTGTATTTCGTTTGGAAATCAAGATCCAAGAGCCTGAAGGAAGATTGAAGTGACACAGACTCCAAGTTGTTTGAGATCCTGTTTGAAGTTTCTACAGTTGATGATTTGAGGAGCCATATTATCTGCTGGTGTTGGATTACTGTGTTTTTATTAAGTCTGAAGTCAGCATTCTTCCCTCTTCTGACAAGTTTTATGGAGATGTTGGTTATATCTTTCAGCAGAACTTTCCACATTCTAACATTTTCAAAAGTACCAATACCTGCCTCAATGTAGTTATTAATAATGCTAATCTTTAGTTCTCGAGCAACTTGATTTAGATTTTTTTTTTTTCCCCAGCTTCAACCATTTTCAGAAAAATGAACCAAACCACATGTTTGATTTAGGCCATTGTATGGAACAAATCTACCTAATGTGCAAATAACACTTTTGAAATTGATTTGTCTGCATTTAGTCAGAAAACTGAAAATTTCTCCACACCAGTGAGGTGATCTGATCACAAACACTTCTTGAACCAGCTGGCAAGACGCTTCAGGCTACCATTTCACTCTGAAGTCGTACAAAATGTTACTTTTGTGTCAAATCCTGTTAACAGCAAAGAAGGCAAACTGAAGTCAGCTATGACGTCTGAATTGTCTTGGGTGATGCCATGTCTGCCACGCAAGTGCAAAGCACTGTTAACGTTGGCCTGCTTTGATTGTCACCTTAGGAGCTCTGTGCAAAATAACATGGACAAAGCATGCAAAGCCTTTTAAAGCTCTGAACTCTGCTGCCCTTCTTCTAACGCAACTAAGGAAGATGGAGGGTCATGCATGAAAGGTGACCCCTGAAAGCAGGGTGATAGCAAATTAAAGCATTAGCATGAGAGTTAATAATGAAGAGAATTAAGAATCATGTTTTATTGGACATTAACCCTTCCTGTGACCGTTATGTAATATTTTCAACATGAAATACGCTTCTAACATCAGTTTGTTGAGCTGTGATAAGTGCTTGAAAGAAGTACATTTAAGAACTGCACTCGGATAAGAAACCGTAACTGTTTCTAGGGGGATTTCACACCTGCCCTGTTTGGTTTGTTGTAATTGAACTCTGGTTCATTTTCCTAGAAAGTCTGGTTTGTCTGAATGCTTAATCAAACTCTAATGTGGACCAAAACAGCAAACTGGTATGCTTTCAAACCCAGGTATCAGTTAAAGTGAACACTGGTGCGGTTTGAATGTTTATGTGAATGCCAAGGCGACGAGAGACCGCTCCAGGGCATTCTGGGTAAATACAACCAAAAACAAACGTGTGAGTCTAGTGCTTTCAGAAGAAATGGTTTTTGGTATTTAGCCAAAGACAAAAAGAAATAATCTCACCGCTAAAATCTAACACTCGTCCATTTTTGTTTACATTTTGTGAAGAAGGAAGCGCAGTGTGAAGTAGAACTGCAGTAGCTGAAAATGTGACAAATGTTGCAATTTTTATCCCTAATTGAACAAAGTCTACTTTACTATCAGGTGTAAAAATACCCTAAGTCAGCGGTACAATCACATACCTCTGTTTTTTTTGGGAGTTTAGATAAAATGTCAGCATTATTCAATAGACTTTTTAAAAAGGAAAACAGCGTGACAGTGCTACGAACCGACCAAGTGACAGTGTTTCATGTAAAAACATTCTGCTGATTCAAATCATTCCTTTATTATTTTATTATTCATGGTGCACAAATATCCATGCATTAGATTAATGACTCCAGTTGACTTTAACGTCTCCTGCTGACAGTGTGGGGAGATGCGCGTTATTCACAGCTGCCATCTCTTCCCTCCTCACTTGTTGCTCCCTCTCGTGCTTTGATCATATAGTATCGTAGCAGCCTTGACAAGCTCGCTGTCTCATGTTGAAAGTGTTGAGTTTGAATATATTCACTTTTTGTTTTCAGTGCTACCCCATCTTATTCTGATCACAATCCCTAGAAGAATACTGATAGATATTTTACTTTGTTCTGGAGCAGACAAAATTCACTCGTCAGAAAGCGCACAAAAATTAATATTTCATTAAAGTGAAAATAAAATATATATGAAAACCTGACACATCTTAATCCCACCTTGAACACGTCACTCCATTTATTTTTAGCATATTGATCCACTAAGCTCAGCAGCCTAAGGCATAGAATACCTCTCTGCATGCCGTACATGTTTGGCTGACGTATATCTAATTCCCTATTTTCACTCTGAGTATTGTTTTTCTATGACCTCTGTACATGCATGTACATTCCAGCCATTCTGGAAAGTAACATTTCCCTCTTTCTTGAGTCTGTAGCACAAATGCTTCAGACTCAAGTGTGTGATTTAAAAATCAATATGTGTGTACTATATAACATGTTTTTGTGTTTTTACTAGCAGTACTAATAAAATATCAGGCTGTTACACCTATTATGTCTCAGACAGAAAAATAGGTGAAAGACCAAAGAAAAATCAAAACAAAAAAGGCAAAAAAGAAAAAAACAGGAGGCTGAGGGAAAGTAAATGTAGTTGCATTTGCTCCGAGTGACTTTGATGAGCTGACTTTAGATGGAGGGAGGGGACGACAAGCTGAGGCAATTAACTTGTGTCTCATAAGCTGTGTGATGAACACGTCTTTATCCCGGCGTAATTAGTGCTGTTTGTTAAGCTACAGAGTTGTCCCTCTGATTAACAGTCTCACATCTCCCATTGTTTCTTGCCCTCTCTGTTCTGTTGGCTTTGAGGGGACTCCTATTTAAATTTTTTGCTACCCAGAAAAGTAAGGCATGAGAGATTTTTCTTAAAAAAACCACTTTGTAGGCGGGTATATTCGACTTTCCGTTAAAAGTAGAATGAGTCGTAGATACACCAGGACCCATGTTCAAAACACATTGAGTCATAAAGAGCTAATGCTGGAAGTGGAAAGCTGATATTTTAAGTCTACTGGGCCATAATGTGTCTGTATTCAGTAATTTTGACCAGGTTGCTTCAGCATTTGTGCAGTTTGAAATATAATAAGAAAACAAGAGGTACCCCCAAGCTTTGTTCAAATTTACAAATTAAATTAAAATATTTCAGCGTTTAAGGAATGTTTCAGACTAAAACTTTTTTGCAACTTGATGCTGAAAATGAGCATTTCTCTTCCAACAATCAGAAAAAGGCAAAGAGTGATGTGACTGAATAAATAACTGTGACATACTATGTATTTGCATAGTATGTCCAACAGTAGTACAAAAAATGTTACAACCACACATAGGAGGGATATTTCATTAGTCCTTTTTCTCTATGGCTCCACCAATGGGAGGCAGGAATTTAAAGTATGCCTGTATGAGGAGGCAATTCCCTTAACTTTAATGGAGTATTTATAATGGCTTGTGTTACAACAGCTTTATAAAAGTCCTGAAATGTAGCTACCGTTTTTGCTTTTGGCTTGCTACGCCCCTTGCTTCCCCTCCAGTCTTTTACTTGGAAAATATATTTAAAGATTGTTGTATAAAGAAACTGCCAATATTGACTCCAGAGAACAATCATCATCCACTGTGAATCATAACAGCACACAGAACTTGAACTACAAACTGGTAGAAAATCAAAGTTTTATTCTCAACTAAATATACAACGCTGTGCAAAATCTTTTACATTTTGTCACATCAAAACTGAAACATTCATTTCAAATGTATTTGGGTTCTGCGGTATAACTACACAAAGACATAATTGTGGACAGCAAGAAGTTAAAATTAGTTTTAGTTTCTTTTCGACGTGTTCTAAAGTTTGTTGTGCATTTCTGTTCAGCTGACCTGAATCAATCCTTTTTAAAATCACTTTTCCCTGTGAGTACAGCTGCAGGTCTTTTATGCAATGTCTCTACCAGCTTTGCACATCTGGAGATCACCAATTTCTCCAGCATGAAAAAATCAGAAGAAGTACAGAATTATTTTGGACTTAGCAACTTTCCTTGATTGCTTGGTACCATTTCTAGATTCCCAAAGATTTCACATTTATTTCTTCAGAAAATTATACCCAAGTGTACAAGTAAAAAGTATGAAAACACAACTCTCCAGAAATTAACTCCTGCCTCTCTCTTCTCATGATTCTGCCACCATCATGTCTCTCAGAGGTGTTGTGTTTAATGTGATGAACTGCTTTTTTTTTTAATAGCTTTGCATAGTGTTTTGTGTCTACTCCCATAAAAAGTCAACTGTTTATGACTTTCTTTCAGCCACAATGTTTCTTCTGGCTTCTAAAAACAGTTGGTAGTTTTGTATTTTATCTAATTCATCACTATTTGTGTATCTCATAAATCCCAATAAAACTTAATTTAAAGGGGTCTGAATATTTCTGTAGAGCACTTGCAAATTCTTTCTCTGAATGAATGAATAGAAGTCCTTATGAGTGTTTTTTTTATTTCTAGAAATAGTCTGACTTTATTAAAATCCTGTACTACAAATACAAACTCTCTTCATCCCAATAGCCAGCTGGGTCAGGTAATACGTGAGTCATACTCGGTCAATATTTTCTCCATTACACACCAGCGCCATAAATCTTTGGGTTCAGTTTGAATCATTTCTGTAATGTTTTACTTTACATCTTTGACCACTTCATCACTCTGTTATTGTTTGAGAACTGTAGTTTTCTTGGCCTTTGTTATTGGTGCGTTCAATGGCAGATGGGGAAATTTTATCTCCTTACAGGGAAAGTAGGTCCAGCAAACTGCCTAAAGAATAATGATTCTAATTTTAATATAGTTAGTCAGAATTTATCACAAAAATATCAAAAAGTAGCAAAAATCCTGACATTATTAATGCATTTTTTTCAAGCCTCAAAATTTTCTCATTCCAATTTTTGTTTTTATTGGGAAAGAAAAATGCAAGGATAAAGCAACTTTTTTCACCCGACAAATGGACTGTAAATCTGTAATGATCTTGATTTAAAGTTGGAAGATCAAGATGCTTCTGAAATCTTTTCCTTCTGAAAATCTGAACTTCTCAGGTTGGAGGTTGAATGGAAAACAACCGGTCAGATATTACGTAGTGATGGGTCTGTGTTCATTAACGTCCTCATCTGGCAGGTTCCACCGCTGCCACACTGTTTAAGACAACATCAAGTTTAAAACTGAGCCACTACAAATTAAACTGACTCCACCTTCGCGCTGTCTGTAGCAAGAAAAGGTGTGGGGGGGGAAAAATCAATCTGTTTTCCATCGCATATTTGCAGGTTGAAGTCACACCTGACAGTGCAGAACATTGCAAGTAAATTGCTCAGTTTTATTTTGATTATGTCGCAAAGGCAATTATAAGATAATTAAGAAAAAGGTCATTTTGGAGTCGGCGTTGCTGGTGAGATGTGCTCCATCAGCTCATGGAAGTCACAGAGGCGGGTCTTCTGCTTACCATGGAGCACGGCTCCAACATGTTTCCTGAGCTTGCAAACCTTTCCCCCGATTCACATGAGCTAAGAGTCCAAGGCCACAATATATAACTGCTAGGTGGCTTTCTATATTATCTATTTCAGCATGAATGTGTCTTACAGGGTTAGTGTCTGAATTTGAAAGCACTGCTTGAAAATAAATTCAGAGAGAGATGATTCTTGCTTTTTAAATGTTTCTGCATTTGCATTTATAGTTTTTTTTTGTGTGTATTTGTGGACAAGTGAGAGGGGAAAGTGAGGGCAGACATCAAAAGTAATGACATCAAATAAGACTCTGCATGAAATGAGTTGCATGTTTCTGCTGTGTTTTGGATCGGCGGTTTGTGTAATTGCTCATTACTATGACAGAGGCTTGTTTTGGCTTGCTGCTCTTCACGGTGGCCCTAGTTTGCATTTGTATGACCTTGTCCAAAGCAGGATAGTAGCTGTGTCAGAGCCAGGCGCAGAATCACTAATACGCAGTCAGGTAGGCCTTGTTAGTGCACAGGCACAATTAGCAGCAATAGGAGAACCGTTTCAGATTGTTCATCTTTCAGATTCAGGTGTTAAATAAACAGTAATGCTAATTTCCTTCGTCTTACTTTAAGAACTGAATTTAGTTTTTGTGATGCTCAGAAAAGCAGTAGCTGTTTGGACTCACCCATAAGATGGCAAAGTTTTGCAGATGCGCCTTCATTCCTTTTAGTTCCCACAAGAAAATTAAAGTGCTTGTGGCCCATAATCCAATTTTGTCTCTCCCACCCATACACGGAGAGTTTGCAGTGATTGCTTTAGGGAGCGGTGGCAGGGCAATATTAAAAATCTAGCCGTATTATTGTGATTGTATGCGCTTCAGCTAAAGCCTCCTGACTCGGGGATGTGAGCAGAGCTTCTTAAGTGCTCTCCTGGCAGCTTTGTGTTGCTTATAAGACAGGAGCTCGGGATACAATTCAATTAAGTTCGTAATATACCACAACAAGCTGTAGCCTCTTATTAAATTGTGACAGTGTAGTGATGTAGTCATAATGTAAGCCCGAGTTCTGGGTTGTGATTTTATGTCTTTTTCACTGAGTTTGTGTGATTTGTGTGACGGGTCTTTTGGAGTACAATTGATTAGGTCAATTCAAGCACTAATTATACTTTTTAATTCTAATGTTTTTAAATGAAAGACATTATCTTGCTTTGATGTAGTTTTCTGATTTATTCTGAGATCATGTTTCTTGATTATAACATTTAAGACGGTAAAACTTGTTAAGATTAGGGTAGAAACAGGACTAGTGATGACATGTAGATAAGTTCAAAATTATAGCTTCACCCAGTTCTACAAACATGCCTTTTAAATAAAGATGTAATCTATTAAAAATGTAACAAAATAGAATCGGATGATTAGTGATATGCTTGTTTAGACATAAAAGGCAAATAAATGAGTTTAATTATGCTTTTTGCTGAATTAATACTGGGACTAAACTGCTCATGTCAGGACAAAGGTTCTCAAATAATAATTTTCAGACTCACTTCAAAACATTTGTTGGTAGAAAACAACGAAATTCAAATCAACATTTGCGACCTGAGAGGTTTTAGAACTAAAACAAATAAAAGTAAAATACCACTTAACATTTACTGTCAACCTTAAGTCCTGAAATCTAGATAGCCTGTCTGCTTTATTCATTAAATGGAGCTGACTTTATTACCAGAAATCATAGAACACAATGTTTTATTTTTATTTTGTTTAAGATAAATGAGATATTGGTAAAACTTTTTGATATTTAAGAAGCTTGTGCACATCCTCTAAGTTTCCCTAACTCTCATAAGTAAAATAAGACCAAAGTTTTAGGTTGGTTGATTTGCATTGTCTTCCTCCCTCATTATTACTGGAGACGGTTGAACATTCAGTGAAAGTGACTTTGAATTTGACAAAGTTTTCCTGGTTAGTTGGGATTGCCACACCTATTTCTGCTTCATTGCTAGAACATTTTGTGTTGTTATTCAGAAGTTCACATGATTATAATTGCTAAAAAATCTCTTTTAAACTCTTAATTGGGTCAAATCTTTTGGGTGTCCTTCCTTCAAACTGGTGGACTGGAGGTTTGGCCCACTTTTCCTGACAAATCCCCTGAAAAATGCCTGGCAGTCACCAGTTTTCTAATTGGCCAAGATGCTGGTTTTGTGATGGCCACTCCAAAACACTGACTTCATTCTTAAATCTGCTTTATTCTTTGTCTCTTTGTTTATTAGGAAGATTTGTGACCAAGTTTTAACTCCCTTCTGATGTCTTGAGATGTTGCTACAATATTTTCATATATAATCTTCAATATAATGTTCCCAACGGCCCATCAAAGAGCTGCCACCATGTACTTCGCAGTAGGCATGGTGTTGGCATGCTCCTGTTTTCCTCTATATATAACAATGACCATTATGGACTAACTCTTCATGTTTCGTTTAGTCAGTCTCTGGATATATTTCCAAAAATTTAGGTATTTTTCCCTGAGTGGGTTGAGTGTAATCTGGCTTTTTCTAATGCTTTTAGAGTAATGGTTTCTTTCACCCCATGTTGGTACAGGACTGGGTTCATTGAAGATAATGACACCATCTCAACAGCTTCAGCGAGCATCTTAACGAGGTCTTTGCTTTTGTTCCATTTCACACAGAAACATGTTGATATCTGGGAACAGATTTCATCTCCCTCCTGTTTTATAAATCAAAGCCGAGTTTAATTGACATGATTTTATGTTTCTTCTTGAAAGTTGTCACCCTATAATTTATCTGGTTGTTGAAGCAAACAGAAAAGGACAAAACAAATGGATTTGTCCAATGTCCACGTCTGGTTTGCCATTCCTGGTCTGCACAAAAACACATTTTAATCTGTTGGAGTGACAATATATCAAACTGTGGGTGTTTCTCAATATGACTTACTGTGTGGCATTCACTTCGACTGTAACGCCAGCCGCAGTGTTCTCGCTCATATTAACTTCATCCAGCATGAAGCATGACTGACCTAAATCTCTGTTCAGTTGCAAACATAGAAAAAGAAAATTACCCCCCTTTCAAATTACACCACACTCCGCGTGGCGTTCATATTCTGAGTGAAGCGTGTGTGCAAGCCCGCCGTGTCCACTGTGGAACATATGAAGGTGCTTGCAAGAGAGTTGGGAAATGAAACAAAATTGATCTGTGGTTTAATATTAAGGCAGTGCTCTCTAATTTTCTTTCATCTCTTTTCTAAGCCCAGACAGACTGACCTTGTCAAATTTAAAAAAATCTAATTTAGTTTTTCCACTAATAATGATTTGAAATACTGGCCATGTAAAAAAGAAATAAGCTAAGTGTCAGTGTCAACAAAGCTTTGGACAGATTTATTGTTGCAGCCAAAGGGTTTAAACTTTCTCTCATTTTAACTTATACTTTTGAATTCTTTGGCTTTAGAAAAAGAGTTATTGATGCGTGTAAGTGTAAATTGAGCAATCCTAAAATTATCACAATAGCATGATACATGAACTGTTTAATGGGACGACTGCCACTGTTTCACATTACATTTTTCATTCAATGAATAAATTAAAAGTGATCAGTTACAAATCATTTTCCGTGTTCCTCAGTCTGTGTGTTTCACTTGTTCTTTTCCACAGTGCTTAAAATGAGCTCTTCATAATTTGGGTGCTTGTTCTACTGATGGGTCATTGCTCCTGAGAGGTCATCAGAGGCCCATTCTGCTTAATTGAGGTGCATTTGTTTCTGTGAATGATGCTAGTTTCCTAACTGAGGAATATTATAAATGGTTCCCAAAGTGTTTAGACCAACATATTCATCATTAGTCATTCTTAGTCATGTGTTTTATGGACAATAAACTGAGCCTGAACAAAAGAAATTAACTATGTGTTTGGTTACACAAAGTGTTATTTAAAGGGGCAGTATTAAAAGAAATGTGACTTTGTAATTTAACATCTTGAAATTGGGGGACTGTCTTTTTAAAAACTCCTGCTCTTTCTGAAACTCCGCCTTCAGGAAGTCATCATAACATCGCACCTCTATTTACTCTTTAGCAATGTTTTAACTAGTGTTGCACTGAGAAGCAGCTTGTATGATGAGCACAACAGATGTAGTTCCACCAGGAGACATGGCTGCTAATTGCTGCTGGCTAGTCTGAAGGAGCTGAATGGGGAGTTGTGGGGGAAGGGTGTTAATTGCTGCAGTGCAGTGCTGGAGCTAAGCGTACGGTGGACCCCAGCCTATTTGCTTTTCAGTAATTGCAGATTCACCTATACATGGAATTTTTCTGTGAAATGTGACCCCAAGTTATTTGCGAACATTTTCACAAAGCATATATAAAATTATTAAAGAAGAAATACAGCTTAGGAAGCTGAAATACCTTGTTATAATGCAATATAAAATAATGCTGATTCTAAAGAAAAGCATGGGTTCCAATTGAGTTAAAGTAATCAGAATATTTAAAAATCTTATGACTCAGATTCAACATCTTTAGCCAGATAATATCTCTCCTCTGTTGTGATGGTCATGTAAACTTTACTTTATCTTTAGCAGATGTTTATTCTGACCTCTTCTCACTTCAATCCTTTCAGTTCATCACCACATTTCTTACCCAACAATCCCAAGCAAGCCATTTCAGACCTCTTTACCGAAAACCACCAGTTTGCTGTTCTTTGTAGTTAAGTATTTTCATAAATTATCCATTACGATTAATAAAAATGCTTAAATCCCATGCATTTTTAAATACAATTATATTGTATTTCTAACTAAATGAGTATGAAATGTGACCCAAATAACAATCACATATCAGTAAATAGAGTTTAATTGACTCGAAGATCCACATTGTATTACAATGGACTGACCAGAATATAGAAAATTATTCTAAGTCATTGTGCTGTCAAAGTGGTTTCAAAATGTCCCCAACGGAGGTGAAACTTCACGCCTGGTTGGTATCCTGAGGCAGACGGATTGTTTCTGTGGAAGAAGAAGTTGGGAACAACATCAGCAAAATTGCAAAGTTATAAAAAGCCAACTGGACAGAATGAATGGCACATTTCTCAGAAATGATCTTTGTAGTTGATTATTAACCACTAAATCTTTTTTCATCACTACTTTCCTACGGAGGAGTTTTTATATCTCTATACATGTGAAATATTCTATTCTATTATTATTCTTTTTTGAAAATATGTACTGCCTTTCTTAACTAGAACTAATAAGGGATTTTATAATTGTCTATTTTCTAAACAACCTCGCTTACAGACCACTGTGAGGGAAGTTGCAAATTTCTGCAAGATTTCTGCAGTTCATGTCTTTCATCGATGACCGTTCCTCTGTATGTTTACCCGAGCTTAGTAATGCATATTTGTCTGCAGAAGTTCCTGTCTGTATGCAAATTTCACTGATTTTATTTTTGCACTATAAAGATGCAACTCGGATAACTTCCTCTTCTGGGTGTTCAGAAATATCTTTGGAATAAAACAACACAAAGAGACGCTTTAATTGCTTAATTTTATAGAAGATATTTGAAAAGGACGGGCTAAAATTACACAGTGTTTGCATCTTTTCTGCCTTACTTTATATTTTAAACTTAGCTTTATTATCACTATTGATTCCCTTACTTTTCTAAATGAATAGAGGAAGTTCATTTTAGATTTAAAAGTTCTTTTGAATGTCTTGCTTTATGTATTAAGTTGAGTGCCTCTCTATCCAGGTACGAAATTCGGGACCCACATCTGGTTGAGGAAAGTGTTCTGAAGATCTTGAAGGATAAGACGGACTTTGCCGACTACAGGCCCAGACCCTTCAACATGCGTGAATTCTACGAGCGAACGGGCCACGATATTAAGGAAATGCTGCTGTCTTGCTCCTACAGAGGGACGGAGTGCAGCGCTGAACACTTCAAAGTGGTAAGTCTTAATACTTACACTGCAATAGCACAAAATATTACCAAGATTTCATGGAGTTAGTATTCTTTCATCAATATTAAGGCATTATTGACTTAAAACAAGCTCCTGTCTTGCTGAAAAGGTACTAAGATATTTGTATTAGAAACTATTCAAAACTACTTGGTAAGATTTTATATTTTTGCAGTCAGCAGAGTGGTTTTATGAGCATGTTTGTAACACATGGTTGGTATTGCTACTCTTTTTCTTTTGGGGGTGTATTTTGTTATTTTTGAAATGTCTTTATGATGTGAGCTTTGTGGAACAATTCTTACTTTTTCTTGCATATAGAAAATATTTTAATGACATAAAATGCAAGGTTTCAAAAACTTTTGCTCAGCATTTAACAAAAAGCGAGTAACTAACGGAAAGACACACCACTCGATATGCAACAGTCTCTTATGCCATGTGTATTTGCAGCAGTTAATAAAGTTGTCCAACTCCTTCAGAAAAGCTGAAAAACATCATAATGTGTTTTCTTAAAATTGTTTAATCGTCTTCAATAAAAGCTGTGATGTTTTGCTTTAGCTCTGTTTGGTTTTGTTTACAGCACCAGGAATTTAGTAATTTTCTTCTGTCATTGCTCAGCAGTTGTAATAAAATGCCTCATAGGGCTTGTTGGACAAGGGCTGCTTATTGCTATTGATGCAGGACTGATAAGTGCATTGATTCTCAATTAGACTTTAAATTCAGAGTATTGAAGGAGGCTGATATTTCTTTGCACGTTTGTGGCATGTCATTAATGACATCTTAAAAAGGGTGTTGAATAGATGATTTCAATTTCCTTAACCAGTCTACATCATTTAGTAGAGGTTTTATTTTAATACCACTAAGTCACAGCAGAAAATCATCACAGTGAAGTTTAAGTAAAATTAAACTTTTGAAAATACAGCATTGATTCAACTCCTTTGGGTGACTCTTTTTTTTAAATTTGTTTTTCATCTTTGTGAAACACAGTTTTTGATCTAAAAGGCAGAGATGTGTAATGCCAAAACAAAGCATGGTGTAATGTTTCACTGCTACGGTGTTTAGTTTGATTAGAAGCAGGTCGGTAACATGAGCGTCCCTCAGAGTCCTCTAGAAGTAAGCATGAGGCGTTTTAAGATCAAGTGAAAAATACTGAGTGTAAATAAAACATTAAAACATCATTATTTCACTGAAAAACTGAACATTTCATCAAACTGTCAAGATATATTTGTGTATCTGTCCTGTCTACATGTTGGCATTGTTTTACTTTTCCGTACATGTTAAATACTTCTCTTTAAATGTTTATAGTTTTCATAATTGTGGCTATTTCTATTTCAAATAGAAGCAGAAGCCATGGCAAATATTTCTGCAGCACATTCGTTTTCACATTAACATGGACGTATTTTGAACAAATGCTGAAACAGAGTTTTAGTGAAGATGAGTGATGTCTTACCATTTCTGCGTCTTATGAGAAATATAAATCAAAGTAATATATTTTTGGAAATCTATCCCTCTGTGCCCTTCATAGTTTCTTAAGGGTGAAACATCTCATAATCCCCCAACCCCCATTCTATAAAAGCATGTAGTACAGCAATACCCACATCATTTGGCTCCTCTAATCTGCTGATGTGTCCACATTAAGTCTAGGTAGTTGTGTTTATGGCAGATGGTGCATAATATGGCTGTACTGTATTAGTGCAGTAGAGGAAATGGGTGAACAGCTCAGCAGAAAGTAACTAATGGTGTGGAAAGAATCTCCAGTGTGATAGAAAGTGTGACAAAAAGAAATGATAACAGCAAACCTGATTCTCACTGTGTGGAGCTTCTGCAGGTTTGTTCTCAGCGTCTTTGACGTGTTTTGCTAACGGACATCGATACATTATGGTGCTTCGTCTGAAGCAGAAAATGGGAATAAAGTTGATTTAACTTGACAAATTACCAAAAAGCTTTGATTTAGATGATATTTGATCATATATGGCTGGGTGTTTAAATGTAAAATAAACTTGTAAGCTTAATAACTTCGATTCATGTATTTTACAGTCTCAACAACAACAGAAGTTGATGCTAACATACCAGGGAGTCAAAGTTGCATAGAAGACTCTAGGTATATGTTTACAGTTCAGTGGATGGGAAACAGAAGGACTCATTATTTATTAAACCAAAACCAGCAGCGCTGCTACGGCAGAGGCGTTTGTGTTTAAACCTCAAAACAATGCCAACCAAAGGAGAAAAAAAAAAAATACACATGAAGGAGTATACTTCTGCCAAAAAAAACCTCCAAAATTTATATTACCATATTTTCCGGACTATAAGTCGCACCGGAGTATAAGTCGCACCAGCCATAAAATGCATAATAAAGAAGAAAAATACATATATAAGTCGCACCGGAGTATAAGTCGCATTTTTGAGGGAAATTTATTTGATAAAATCCAACACCAAGAACAGACATGTCATCTTGAAAGGCAATAACAATAGCATAGAGGCAAAAACAGGCTGAATAATTGTACATATGCTAACGTTAAATGACACATAAACAACAAACTGAGAACGTGCCTGGTATGTTAACATAACATATTAAGAGTTATTCAGATAACTATAGCATAAATAA
>CAEGAG010190331.1:0-23475 GCA_903067065.1 Brachyrhaphis terrabensis
GATTTTAAGCCATTCTTCTTGCAGGATAGTGGCCAGGTCACGACGTGATGCTGGTGGAGGAAAATGTTTCCTGACTCGCTCCTCCAAAACACCCCAAAGTGGCTCAATAATATTTAGATCTGGTCACTGTGCAGGCCATGGGAGCTGTTCAACTTCACTTTCATGTTCATCAAACCAATCTTTCACCAGTCTTATAAGGAACCTTAACTTTGAGTGCTCTTCTTTCTTCAGCGTTATCTTTCCTTCCTGGTATTCACTGCTTCAGTTGCTTCAACAAGAAACTTGAATATTGGCAGGGTGTTTGGAGCAAGTGATCCGTGAAGGGATTTATAGCGACAGATAAAAACCAGTTGGTGTGTGTATGTCTCTGAGTGTGTGTTTTGCGTGTGTGTGTGTGGGGGGGATATATTTTTACACCACTGACAAAGGCTTTGCGAAAGCCAGAGGCAGCGAAAAGAGGGGGAAGCCTGTCTTATCTCTCCCACCGATACGTATCCAGGTTTTTGTTTGTATGTGTGTGAGTGTTTGTATACTTGGTGTCTGTTGGGGGCAAATACCTATGTGCGTAGGTGTGTGCGAGAAACCAAGTAACCATGTGCTGTGTGTACAGTAAGATAGTATAGTGTGTGTGTGAGCATGAATGGGACATTGTCAAGTCAGCCTTGTGGGTCTTTTTATGTTGCTGACTGATCTCGTTTTATGTCATATCTTCCATCAAACATTAGTCTTATGCTCGGCTAAACTTCCCAAAGTTCCCAAAGCAAAAATATAAATTTTCTTAAATGAGTTTATGTTAAAAGATTACAGTCAATATCTTACCTGCTATATATAACTCTGTGTTTTCATGTAGTCTAAGTCACATCAGCTAGAACCAAATGCTGAAGCTAGCGGCTCTAAGATGTACTGAGACCTGAGGGGACTTTTATTCTCTTAAAATAACACCAAACTGTAAAATGTTACATTCTCATTACGTCTTCCACACAAGAAGATCACCGGGGATATATCCTTTGCTATTCACATTTATGGTTGCTGTATTTCGAGTAGAAAAATAATTTAGAAATAATGTCTGCCAGGGATAGTTCTTGGTTATATTGTTTATGTGTCAATGGGTACCAACCAAGGAATGTTTCTTACAATCTTTCAGAGCCAATGGCTTTAAGAAGTTTTCTTATCAACTCAAGAATTGAAATAAAAATTTACAAAATTTATGAAAATTTGTCTGCATCATGGGTCACAATATGTGATATTTTCAAAGAGTACATTTTGGGGTCAAGTTCATAATAAGCAGAAACAGAGTTTGAGACAGTTTTCAGAAAAAACAAAACAATATAATTAAATTATAACTGAGTAATTTGATATTTTTAAAAAATCAGAATACTAAACTGATACCAAATGGGCCAAATTCATAGGCAGAAAATAGTTTGTTTATACATTATGGAAGAACAAAGGGGACAGATTTGCAGTGTGCTGGGACAAGCCATTGATGTTCTTCAGTGAATTTTCACCAAAAAAAACACAACTTCCTCTACCTCAGTCTGACTCAAATCTTAAAAATATTTTTAATCACCTGCACAATTCAATACAAATGAGAAGTAAAGGACAAACCCACAACTAAATACAAAATGGGACAATTCCATATTTTTTGGAAAGTGTACAGTAGTGTTTAAGTGGCTTTTTTCAGACACTTTGCATAACATGTTGTGTATTTTAAAACTATTTATCAAATGAGATTGTTTTTATGAGGAGCACTGACTTATCAAAATGTTTTGCTTTTCCAAATTCAGTCCACTCCCCAACCATGTTCAAAAATCAAATAAAGTTGGAAGAGCTTCCACTCAATGGAGAGAGCATTTTCTTCCTGAAATAGTAAGTTCAGGAAAAACTTACTGATAACGTCCACATGTTATCATTAAAGTAAACAGAAGTAATCCTTTGTAGTGTGTCCTTTGCTACAGATCCTTAAAATAAAGAAGCTTGTTTATGCAGTGATCACCATGAATTAAATAATCTTTATCACAGCTGACAACAACCTAAAATCTTCTCCCTCATTATTCACTTTAATGCCTAAACTACTTCTCACAGCTTGTGGAAACTAACTACAAGGATAACACACAAGACATGTTTTTATGCAGATGTGGCAGGCCTGATGAAGAGGTTGACGCAATTATCACAAAAGCGATGATCTCTTCTTCCTCTGTCTCTTAAGTCTTCCTCTGTCCCTTTCATTTTTTAAAAGTTGCCTCACTAATGCCTCATCCCCCTTCCTCAGGGGTGCACAATTTCTGCTGTTGAGCAAATATGGGGCTTATGGAGTCCCCAATGCAATAGGGCACTTTAAATGTTTGTGTTTGCCAATGTGCCCGGCTGATGTGGGGGTGTGTGCGGGGGTGTGTGTGTGTGTGTGCTCCTTTCTTTCACTCCCCCTGTTCTCTGCTGTTGTCACTGGCAGTCCAGTAGACAAATATTGCTGAAGTCTGTTTTGGGAAGACCATGACAGACCTGACAGCTGAGGGTGGAGGGAAACAGAAAATGTTTCTCTTTCTCTTTTCTGGTTTTATGAAGTGTGTCTGGGGGTGCTGGTTCTGTCATAGCATAGTGCAAAAACTGAGGGAATGTGTCTGCACTGTAAGTTCTCTGAAGGGCTATAAAAGGTGGAAGACAAACATTTATTTTTGTGTCTGTCATGGCACGTCTTCTCTCACGAGGTTTAAGTAGTTCACAATCTAACTGTATGCAGGGGTCCTTGAAAATTTCATATTTTTGCTTTTGCTTTTTTTTCATCCAGTTTTTGTCACATCATGGACATTTGAGTACAAAACATTAACACTAAACCTGCCTGATTATTGTGTTTTACTATTTCTAGCTTTCACAATGGCTTACAATTTTTTTGTTGTGCGGTATCGAATGATTTTGTCTCTCTTTTTGGAATCTAGGCTATCGACTAACTGAAAATCTATAACGCCAGAAGTTGTCAAGTATCCTACATTGAAAGCAGATCCCTTAAATCACAGTTTCTGGAGTTTGATGTATTTTGTTTGTTAGCAAAAAAATCTTAAAGATACCCATTGTAGTGGTTTGTTTAAAACTTTCGAACCAGTTTGAGAACCACATGGGAACCCTGTGTATTGTAACGTGTCACAAGAAAAAAAATGTTTTACTTAGTAGGAAACCTGTGGAGTTTGAGTTTATGTCTGTTTAGGTGTGGGCTTTCATTGGAAAACCGTGCAGGATAAGACTTGCTAAATTAGTTGGTAAGAACATTATATCGTGCTGACGTCCCAGTTTGCATTTACTCTGCTTGTAATGTCACTCATCTGGTTGGACAAGAATGCTCTGGGTTGGGAACTGGAAACTTTGACTTATCCGCCTGATGAGGAAGAAAAAAGGGTCTTAGGTCAGGCCACAAGTTAGAGGAGCAAGGCTGGAGGCCTGTAATTTAGGAATGGGTCCATTTGAGGGGGATGGGTGTCTCGATACTGACATGAGCTGGCATCTGTCCTCGTTCATTTCCTTCCTTTTGTCTGTTCTTTCGCCTCTGCTGTGATGAATTGGGAGTTTTCTACTTCCTTCCTTCCATTGCTCCCACCCTCAGTCTCTCTCTTATGCTCTCTTTTTCTTTTCATCTGCCTATGTCTGTCACTCCTTCATATTTGCTATCTTCCCCCTTTGGCGTGACAGCTTTACCATCCTTGTCATGTTTGCGCATTATCTCCGATCAGTGTTGCATGTAAGCCCACACATCAGCTCTGGTGGTTGCCAGCTTATGTTTCTGAAATGTTGTATACAGAAGGATAGATATTTACATTTAAAGCAGAAAAGAAGAAACTTGTATTAAAGATGTGCAACACTAATGTTTTTTTTTACAGACTGAGCAACCTGCCATGTTTACTAGAGATAAGGGATGTTCATTGTATCATTTCTCTTTAGCAGGAAAAATATGTACATTGTGATCAGAATTGTCATTTATAAATTCATTCATTTCAAAAGATTGTTACTTTTGCAGTTAAAAAATTATTTTCCAGTAATAGTTTTATGAGGGCATCAAGAAATAATAATATATTCCAAAATATACTCTGTTATGTAGTGGTATAATGACAGTATTCTATTGGATAGTAGGTGAGGTTTACATTTAGAATAGTTTTTGTGTTTTAGTTTTTTGTTAAATATTTTTGTACTCATTTTTAATCAACTCAAACTGCATGAGAGACAAGGGATATTATAAAACCAACAAATGACTGGAATAAATGATTTCTAAGTCTGTAACTTGCTTGTCACACAAGTGCAAAGTTAATGACTCAAGCCTTAGCAGTGATCATATTGGATTCTGAAATCAAATAAATCCTCAGCACATCCAGTAATATATACGTAACATATCATCTAACGGATGTACCATTTAATGATATGAACTGGGTGAAAGTTGGATCTGATAGAAAAAGGAGACATGCCTTGAGAAGAAATGTGTGAACAGAAGGGGAAGAGAGCAAGAGAGTGGATATATATCTGTGTGAGGTGTTGAGAAGGCTTTTAAGAGAGGAATTAGAGCAGAGGTGTAAAGAGTGTCTTCTGAAGATTGTGTTTATGATTTGTTTGCACTGGGGAGAAATTGCACTCTTTAGAGCTCTCTTTGATTTAGTCTGGCTTCAAACCCTTACAATACTGACTTTTGGAGTCTTTTGGATCAACCACTGCGTAATTAAGACAGGGGAAATCGGCAATTTAGACCTTGTCTGTCCTTTTCTCCTTCACTCTTACAGAAAGTATGCAGACTTGGCTGAAAATGTAGTGCTCATCACATTGTGTCACTTCACACTCCTTATTGACCTGGAAGTAATGCAGAGAGAAAAGGCTGTATGTGTATAAGTAACTGTGTGCAAAAATGCATGTGAATAGACATGTGTGGTTGAAGGCTTACGGGCAAAACCGCATGCATTCTTTTGTTCTCTGGATTTTGTCTCTTTGGAGGTAAAAGAACCCCCATGTTGAGTGTGGTTTATGATTTCTATTAGACTGTGTGGCTTTGTTATTGTCCTGCAGTGCAGAAGCGATCAATGTGAATGTGTTTACGTGTACACAACTGCGGTCATGCAATCTTTGTCGTCCCAGCCTTCTCTTACATGTCAAAGAGTCATGTGGATCTTACATGCAGGTCACTAATGCACTGAGAGGATAGGCTCTATTCACTGCAGCAACTTGGGGTCCAAATAATAACCCCCCGCTTGAGTCCACTCGAGAGATCAACTCCCAGGAAATGGACCCATTGACCTAGATCCAACCACTTCTACTAAAGAGACTCAACATAAATGGCATATATTGACATCCTGGTCTGGAGTCTCCATAGGCAGCAATGTGAGAGCCCTTTATGTTCACCTAGTGATGATTTAAATGAGTGTGTATGTCCCTTTCAAAATCACCTGATTTCTTAAAATATATTTCACGTATTATTGTTTTAAATGCACACAGATTGTACAGTCATGTTCTTTTTTTGTTTGATTTATTTCAATGAAGATGTTCCACTTTTGATAAAAAAACCCAACAAAAAACAATACACACAAAAAAAAACATGGCTGTCTTTATCATTTGATGAGTTAGAAAGATTTTTTTAAATAAAAATCTGGTTATATAACCAAATGGGAAATACAAGTTTTCTTGACTACTTTGCAATAAAGTGCCACTTATAACTGACCAGCAAATATTTAAACAACCAGTTAATACCTAAGCTTTCCACATCTTATCTACCAGTATGAGGCAGTTTTAGTGCTTTACATAAAGCTGCAGTATGTATCTTTTTTTAAACAATGCTTTTTTCATATTTGCTAAAACTATGACTGTATTGTTACAGAATAACATGACACTTTGAGATTATTTTTACGGATCATCTGCCTCATCTTAAACATCACCACACAGTGGAAGTTCTAACAAATATGTTTAAAAAAACCCCACATTGTTCATAAAAGTTACATAAAGCATCTTCAAAGTTGAGGATCTTGCTGAATAATAGATTTTGTGACAGTGTTTGATTCCACAATATCTGCTTTATCGATGCTTTTTATTTATAAAGTTCTAACAGCTCTACTAATAACAGGGTTCTTAACCATTTATGAGTCCTTCATGAATCTTACTGTAAACCAGTTTTGTTTTCTTTCCAAAAAGGCAAGGTACTTTCAAGACATTAAACTTCATGTATGGTACATTAGTGTTGATAATCTAAAGTGCATTTGTTTTACAGTCACAAACAGCAATGGTTGTCATACACTTCCTTTTGGTGCTTCTTTGCTGCTCAAAAAGCAAATAAAAGTAAACGGAGCATTTTGAGCAAAAGCAATACAGCAAATAAATGTTGCCTGACAGAGTGAGTAATTTACTGATTGATGATAAGTTGAAATTTTCAAAAACTTCAGCTAGGATTTTTTTTTTTTTTCAACATGTTATTTAATTCTGTAGTGAAGCTTTGGATGTGCACTGTGTGACATAACCATTGAGGTGGATTAATGTTTTTAAAACCTTTGAAAAACACCAGTTTCACAGTCTGGGCGTAGGCCATTCTCTGAATTTGTCACACTTTCATGCGTGAGGACATTTTTTGTTTTTTTGTGTGATGTAAAAATGAAGTGAGATAAGAAGGGTGGGTCTGTTCTGTGAAACAATCATGTGAAAAGTGATGCAAATTGTCCCTGAGTGAAACCTGTTTTATTTCACACTTTAAATATTGGGGCAGTTGTTTCTTCTTCCTGTAGCTATGGTGCTTTTTGTTAGAAAGCCCAGAACATCTTGTATTGTCTAGTCATGTATTTTTGAGCGTTAAGCACAGAGAAACAGCTGATGTTTATTTGTCACATTCTCGCTGAGAGGTTCTTTCTCCCCTCGCTCCCTGGGGGATATAGTCTTGTCTCTCTTTACAGGGGGGCACTCTGTTTGCACTTGCTGTTGTTGACTCAGCTGCATGGATGCACTGAGAAAACTTCTCCTTTCCTTATCCTGCTCTTCCCCTCCCCCACTTCCCCTCCAGACCTGCTCTGTGCCCATTTCTCTGCTGTTAACATGTTTCACAACCTCACCAGCACCTTTTGTCAGGTTTAGTCACTAATGACTTATTTTATCTGTGTAACTTTTAATCTTTCATTTGCTCTTCCTTCCACAAAGCCTCTCACTTGCCCCTTGGTAATTGGGGATTTTCATGCCTCGGTGGTAAGCTTAATTAAGAAAGTGCTGGTTTATGTATTATTTACTTCCCATTGCTTGACTTCAAGAGTGCATTCAAAATAATACACTAATCATGTATCGCAGTATTACAGTGTTCATAATAATAATTCATCAAACTATCTTTGGTCCACTGTGACTGCAAAAACCAGACAATGTTGATATTGTTTAGTAGGACATTTCCAAAACCATGATTTATAAAAATATTTTTGCTAATTTTGTCAGAGTTCTGTTTTGAGTTACTATTCATAGGTTATTTGAATCTGGATTAATGGAGAAGACTGATTTACATTAAAAGAGGTGTGAATTATTTCAGTTTAGGCTACATCTCCAATTGTTTTTCCACAAAAAATTTGATAAATCACAATTATTTCAGTAGAAAAGTAGCATTTCGTAAGAGTGACTGTACCAGTAGTAGTGCAGTAGCTCTTTTACTTGTGGAACTCCTTCCGATAACTTCATAAACAAGTCCAGACGTGATTCTTTAATTATAGATTCCCAATCACGTATAACCGGCACACAGCATGAATCTTTTCACATAATTCTCAAAAATGGAAATCCTGTTTCATTTAACAGGATTTCCATTTTGTAAATAGGTGCCTTGTAGATTTTTATTTACAAGGCACCTCTTGGACTCCTTCCGGGAAATATTTGTACTGCAATTGCACCTAAAAATGTTGAGTCTTGCTTTTTGCTCATGTGATTTGCTGCTTCTTTCTGTTCCTTTGTCCATTTAGCATAACTTAAACAACAGCCTCTGTGTGTATATTCCTCCAAAATTTTAGATATTTAACCCAACTATGACATTTTCAGAAGGTTGTAAACATTTTCAAATCCACCTTATTCCACTTAAGGTTCAGATAAAAGAGAGCTATAGGTCTACTTCACTTAGCCTTCCTCTTATCTGCTAAAAGTCAGTGTGGTTCTCCTGCCCTTGCAAGGCATTAACAGCAGGCATATCTTCACAGTTTCTTTTCACATATCTGCTTTGTTTAAAGTCATTGTAAACACTTCATTGATGCTGACCATAGCTAAAAACAAGTTTTCTTCTTTCAATAGCAGCTTCCATGTTGACTACATTGACTCAGTAGAGTTAATGTATGACATGTTCACTGATTGGACAGTGATCTGATTTGTTTTTGCTTGTTTTTGAACAAGCATTTGCTGATTAGAGCTGATAATGTGCATTTTTCCTGATGTATTTTTGTTTATGAATTCGAAAACTATTTGTATGTCATACATGTGTAAAATGTACAAAATCAAGAACAGCCCTCCCTCAGGTTTGTCTTAGAAGTTTCTTCAGAGTTATTATCCTTATTATGTTTTTACTCTCCAGTCATATAAAGGTCACTATATGAACCTACAACAGTTGGCTTATATCTTCACCCATGTTTCACTACTATATATCTGTGACTCTACTGTTGTCAGTGGTTAATAACATCGATATTTTTGTCATCATACACCGTTCCTTTGGGTAAACTTACCACCATCAGTACATGAGTGAAAACTTCAAACACAAACATACAACACAGGCATTACAAACCTGAGCAGTTCTCCCCTGATAGTCTAGCAGCCGCTCTGTCTCTGACAACAAACCAAGCCTGTTCATATCTGCCCTACTTTGAACAGACACAGCATCTATCTCTATCAGCCCCTGAGGACCTATCAGCCCCACTCCACATCTTTACCTCTCATGTTTCCTTCCACCTCAGCACTCATCAGTCATCTAGCTACCTGTGGCCCATCACTCGATTCCACCATCAACCCACTGAATTAGCAGCCTCTCGCTCCCCTTTTAGCACCGTCCTCTGTTGATTTGACTCTCTTGTCTTTGTCATCCATTCCCCCAGCTTCAACCTCCCACCTCTGTCTACCTTTGGCTCAAACATGCTCATCCCTCATACTCACCCACTCAGCTGCCCTGTCATTTCACTCCCCCATCAGTTCACACAGGCCCTGTCTGAAGTATTACCTGCCATTTTAGCTGCATCTATTCCCATCTGTATGTGCCAGCATTGGACTTCAAGGTGAAGTAAAATTGATTTATCTTATGCCTAAATCACAAGGATATGCCAAAACAACGTAACTGCCTTGTTATTATGAAGTTAGCTACTTTTTTTGTTTTTATCACCACAGCACTTTTGAACGGTTACTACTTGGATCATTAACTTGAGGTGTTGGACATTAAAATTAGCCTTCAAATTCCCTTGATGCCTGTTAAGTAGGATCAGGTTACTATTGCAATGTTTCAAAACCTAAAAATGAACTGCAGAAACGATTTAATCATACATATAGAAGACCTTTGATCGTAATGCATATNTGTGACTTCTCTATGTGGTTAGATTAAATCATAAATTTCACATAAGCTTTCAAAAGTTAACAAGTACAAAAACGACTTTAAAATATCTGGAAATAAATAAATAAAAATAATAGAAATCATTTCTAGGGATACACAATAAATCTCCCACTTCTATGTTTGCAATGGAAAATCACAACATGCATATTCAGTTGATTTTGATGCCTTATGGGGTGATTGCCTGTGCAATCAGTGCTTCATCAGGAATTGCTTGTTGATTGAGGATTAGTAGAAGCAGGAGAAGATTTATTAATATTTAACAACAACATATGAAATTTTAGCATCTACAATTCTGCCTACTGATGGATTTCCAGTGGTGTAGTACAATAATGCAGCTCTGCAAAGATTTAGTTGAGACTGACACTCCTAGATCTTGACCTTGACCTTGACCTTGTTATGTGTAAGATCCTGGTGTTAAAATATGCATCTTCAGCATCTTCAGGGGTTTTCGGATTTTGGAATGCTCACAGGGACTTCTGGTAGTTCGTGCTCTGCTCTGCTGCAGCTGTGACTGAGTTAAACATTAAAAGCTGCATACATTCATTGACTCTCTCTGGCGTTTCACTCAATAAAAGGCTTGTGGAAGGAGCCGTCTTCCTTAAAATATGGTAATCCCAGACTGCAGCAAGCTGCAGAGAAACTCAGCTAGATTCTGAGGTAAGAGGCGTACAACGTAAGCTGCTACAGAGGCGAACGAGAGACTTTAATGAGGTTACTGACACTTGAGGAGCCAACTGGAATAAAATGACTGGCAGTTTAATTCAAATGCATCTCTTTTTCACTTACTTTGTCCCGAGTTGGCACACTGACCCAAAATCTAAAATGATTTTTGTACTTTTTGGGTTGCAGATTATGTGCAGCATTACCAGCTATTTAATTCTGTGTTTAATCCTCAATTTTCACTTTTTTGGCAATACTTGTGTTTTGTTCAAGAAACCCGTCATCACCATATCTCTGATTGATGATGGCAAATAAAAGGGCCCCCCCAAAAAATGACAATCTTCTCATCTCAATCCACTTAACTTTGTTGTTTTAATGTTTTAGTTCAGAGAGAAAGCACTCTTTTGGGAAGTAAACAATCATTTATCTTTCACCAGTTTAAACAAATGATTTGATTTAAGAAGCTGCTGAGACTTGTGCTGGAAGGCACATTGTATGTGTCTCTCCGTCTGTGTGTGTTGAAGCTAAGAGTGGGGGGTAGTGGCACGTGCCTTGTCAGATCCCAAAAGGATGAATAAGAAGCTAATCTCTGTCTTCCAGGGAATTCTGTGTCTCAGACAGTTTTCTCTCAGAGGATCTGTGGGAGTGCAGTGGAGCGTTGTCTCCCATGTCTACAATGGGATGTTTTCAGAGCCCTGCCTGTGCACAAGATAAATGCATTTCCTCCATAAACATGAACAATGCACCCACACACTCTACATAGGTATACACATAAAGGCAGGTGCTCATAGTTAGGTCTCTGATTCTTTTTATTTATTCTTTATTTATTTATTTGGAGCACCGCTCTATATTTACACACCATTCACAGTGTGCTCATTATATTCAAAAGAAAACTTGCATTATTCCAGGCTTGTGAGTGTGTACAGGTGACTTCAGGAAAATAAAGAAATAATATACTTTGATAAATAGAACATTTTGCCACATATCTGATTCCGCACTATACTAACTTAGCCTAGTTTTCTCCATCTAGAAAGGTTCTGTAGAAAGAAGTCTAAAGACAGTGTTTCTTGAGAAAATTATAGTTTTCTCAAGAAAATTATAATTTTTTTTTCTTAATTAATTATATAGATTTTAAAATGTTAAAAATGTTAATGCTATTAATTGCTCTTTTTTTAGCTTAAAAATTTCTAGCTGGCACATTTGTATTTGTATATTTCTGGTATGCTTGTAAATATGACACATAAGCGACATCCACAAACCCACTAGGTGTTAAATTTTTCTTCAAAAAGCTACCGGATAGGACACTGGGAATGATGTTGTGTGCAAGTTGTGCAAAAAGGAGCTGGCCTATCACAGAAGCTCTTCAAACCTAAAATACTATCTCAGTGCAAAACATGTTACAGCAAGCAAAGACATACCCGGCACTAATGTCAGGGTCCACTGTTCATATTTCTAAAGAAGCTCTTTTTCAAAGAAGTTACCTGAATAATCTGGTATTCCTGAAACACTTGAAAGCTGAATGAGAATTATAGCACTTTGCACTAATCTGATATTTGAATAACCTGAATAACAGATTAAAAACAACAAATATCTTTGTTTTTGAGCTCATATGTCTATTTGTCTTATAATTTAGCAGCAAAAAAGGTTTGCATTTCATAAAATAACACTGGGAGTCAAACATAGTTAATTAGTCAGGCAGGTAGCCAGACAGCAGTTGGCTGCTTAGCTTGCCAAATGTAATTTGAATACTCTACCTCAGTAAAAATGGGATGTGGTTATTCTTTAATTTCCACTACATGATTATTGAAATGTTTTCTGCAACCAAAAACATTTCCAAACAGCGAGCTTTATCGTTCTATTAATTTTGGTTAAACATTAGTCGGATTCTAATGTTTAACCAAACATTAGAATTTTGGTTAAACATGTTACATGTTCCTTCAAATGTAGGAAGGAACATTTGAGTGAGTTGGATACGTTGGCTTTAAACCTTTGTAATGTCTTGAAAGTGCAAGCAAGCCAGTACACAGTTGGGAATTAATATATTAATTAATTAGCTATAGCTAGCAGCCAAAAAAAGAACAAAACAACAACAACAACAAAAATTTAGATAGCCTGTCTTTACTATGATAGCTAAATTTTTCCTCACAATGCTAAGAGCCACAGTGAACATAACTGTTTTTGTTGTTGTGTCTTTGGTAAAGTCTATAAAAATTAATAATTGATAGAGTTATTAAAAGTGGATGAATTTTACATTTCAACTCTAAAACTGAGCTTTTTCCTCTGTGTTTGAAGAATTCTTTGAAGATTCCACAAATATTCCTTGAATGCAAAAAAACGCTCACCTTCATTTTATTTCTCTGATAAAACATTATATTTACAATTATATTTATTCACCGCGGCTATATTTATATTAACACAATATTTTGTTAACAGGCACACACAAGATTTTGTTGCAGTGTTGTGCAATAATAGAAAAAACAACTGTTTGATTACATTAGATGCGTCATAGTGCAGTCTATGCCATGACAGCCTCATAATAAAAGCAACAACACAAGTTTTGTTTATCCTCACTGATGCACAGTTGTACAGTAGAACATCCAAGCATACGCTGTTTGAGTCTGCAGAGCTGAGAGGTGTGTCATGTCAGGGTGGAGCTGGGAGAGACAGGTGGAGAGATGAAAAGACCATCTGGGGGGAAGTTTAGGGTGTGCCTGCTGTGTGACTGTTCTGACAAGCTTTTGGCGTTTTTCCAAAGAGTGAGTGCATGCGTGTGAGGTGGAGAACCTGCTCAGATTTCTCCCTGGATTGTGCAGGTGCGTACGTGCATGTTGCATTGCATTGCATCGCCGTACGTGTAACAGTCTGCTTGCCCTGGTGTCTGTGCTCAGGTGTGTGATAGATGTGAAAGCGTATAGGTGTTGATGATTCTTTAATGAAACCATCATGTTGTGGCAATAAGAGCCTGACAGCTCCGGCACAGCGGTGCTTTCTGACACCTCCTGCCTACTCTGTGTGATGCTCGGCTTCTTCTTTATTATTCTGTCTCTTTTTAACACTTGGTTACTGATAAAATATGCGAGGAAAAGTCAAATATAAACTTTAAAATGAAACGAAACATGTAGTTGTGTGTTTTAAAAAGTGTTCTCCTAACTTTTCTTTGTCTTCTCTCGATGTGTCAGTTTGCATACTCGTCCCTAAGTGAGCACGTCTGCATGATAATGATGCTGTGGCTGCTGTTGCGCAAGCTATTGTGCTGATGCACTCCCTCCATGTGTTAATATACTGCGAGAAATGAGAGGCTGAGAGAAAGAGAGCGAATAATTATCTTTCCCCTTTTGTCTCGGCTCCTTCAATTAAGCCTGAGGATAGGCAGACAGAGCACATGTCTACTTATCCACTTAAACCACAAAAACAATAGGACCCCCCCAGTTTTTCTCCTGTTATCTCTCCATCTTGTCTTGCACCACTTTCTCTTCTCACCTCGCCATAATAAAATTCTATTTTCAGTGCTGAATCCCAATATTTTCTCCCTCTCTCATCATCCTCCCAAGTGCGATTCGCCTAGAGCCTTGTTTCACCTACCCTAGTTACCCCCCCTCTCCACTTCCCATACCTTGCTTCGGGGCATAAGGAGAGGAGCAACGGAGAGACGAAACATTTTAGCTTGCAAATAGCCAGAGAAAAGAAAACACTTTGATTTCCCCTGTGTGGGGCTCCACTTGATTTATTTTTGCATTTCTTTTGGCCTGTGTATGTTTTTTTACAGCCTTCCCTTTACTAGACTGAAAACCAGATTTATCTACATGGATAACAATGATAAAAAAAAAACCATTTCACCATCACTAGCTCTAAAACTTAAATACACCCTTGCTACAATTTTATTTGTTCAATGGTGTACTTCCAGCTATAGCTGTTCAGCCGCTAAGCACGACTGGTCTTTGCATAAATCATTATCATCATTTAATTCGGTTATTTTCAGAGGGTGGGTGGACAGCATGTGGGCTGACTTCATCAGAGCAGATGAAACAGAAGAGAGATGAGAAACAAAGGGCAAAGTGAGAGGAAGAGGAGGAGAAATCTCAGGGTCGAAGTTGAGCTTATATAAGTACTTCTCAAGGGCGGGGTGAAATGTGCTACAGTGGTTAAGCTGAATCAGATAAATACACATCCAGTGCCTTGCAAGCTCATCATACACTATTTTGTCACTTTACAACCTAAATGTGTTTCCCTGAAATTCCATGAGATCAACACAAACTCATCTAATTGTCAAGTGGAAAGAAAATAAATTAATAGGTTTTGAATTTTATTTGACCAAAAAGTCATCTGAGAAGTGAGTCGACACTTTGTAGAATCTCAGTTTAACTGCAAGTGTTTTGAGGATATGTCTCTACCAGTTTTGTGCATGTATTGATTGCCGTGTGAACAATAACTCGAAGTCTAGCCACATATTCTCAGTCAGTAACCCTAACTTCCACAAGTCCATTCTAACATATATTATTTAGTCTAATCAGTCTAAGTTTCTTCTCTCCTGTTGTATGTTTAGAGTTGCTGTTCTACCCGAAGCTGAACGTCAAGTATTTTCCAGTTTTAAAACTGGTTGCCTAAGTACCATGTGAAGCTGTCATACAGACCATCAGCTGAGGGCTGAGGGCATACCATCTGCCTTGTACTGATAATTTTTTTTAATATATATAGAATATGTTTTTCTCTATTATCATATCTATCTTATTTCCTTTGAGAATTGTAGTCAGATCAAATAATTGTCTTGGCACCCTGGAGAACAGCATAGTCCAAAGTAGGTCCTGAATATCTACACTGTCCAAATGAGTGATGCCATTATGAAGATTTGCCAAATTTTTTTTAGAAGAGCAAAATATTTAATCTACCAACTGATGTGGTTATATGTCCACATCAACCCTCAAACAATTGTGCTTGCACTTTCGTGACCTCCAATCATTAATGCATAGAGCAGTATGGAAATTGGAACCCAGCAGCTAAGGGCTGGTACCAGAGAAAATTAGGTAGATTTGGCAAGGATCAGTATTATTCAGTAAACAGTATGTATGGGTGAACACATTTCTTTGTCAGCTGGGAGACAAAGAGGTATTTTTCCAAAATGTTTCATGTCTGTACATGCCTGCTTGGTTTGGGGTCGCAAGAGTGTGAGGGTAGATCTCAAAGAAATTCTAGATGTGTAAAAGAACACGGCAGCTTTGAAGTTTGTTTCTCATTTTCAGCTTTGGTCTTTGTTGGTTGTCTTCGAATAATCTGTTTTATTGTGACAATTAGCTAGATTTCGTAATTTAATTTCCTTTAATGTGAAAAAGTATCTGCCCTTTTATATATTACTTTTGCATATTTTCTATATGTATTGATATATGTCTGGACTTGCCTAGAAAAGATGGTTTTGCTTACCATCTTTTGTCTGAAGCTGAAATGCCTCTATATGTTCTTGTTTCTTTTAGGGCAAAGTGTTTCCAGCATTTGAGCCTGTTTAGACCATGTTATCGGTGGAAGATCAAATCCCAGTAATGATGGGAAGATGATGATCCGGTTTCTGAAACACAGGTGAATACAAGTATCTTTTGTTGCTTCATAGATTTCACATTTTTATGAAGACATTTGCATAGAAGATTTTCCAGCTCAAAAACTGAAAAAAATTATTGTTTAAAATTATTAGTCTCCCTCTCTCCACAGCTAAGAGCCTAATGGCGTGGGTTTGACAATGTGTGATTCACAGAGTACAAACTGATCTGACAGCAGCTGATACAGCAACTACTTGAGCCTCAATAGCATTAAATAGCATTAAGCCTTAAGCCTATGGAAGCACAAAGATTCTCCTACAATCAACAAAATATGCCCTAAAACCTGCTTTGTTCACTTGTTTTAAAAATTGGGAATTTTAGAGTTAGACTTTTTTTCTGTTACATAAATTAAAATAAAAATAAAATCAAGATTTTTCATACAGAAAACAGTATAAATAAATTCTTGCCACAAAAAATGTGAAAGCAACACATTTTTGGTTAACATTCTCCATCTTCTCTTTAGATCTCGATCAGTGTTGGATTCTTGCTGTGCGTGCCATAGTAACCAAATCAACTGGTAGTATCTGATAACATACGTCTTAAAAAGCTGTAAGGGACTTTCCAGCTCATCTTTTTATGTACTTGATCTCCCGTCTTATTTGAATGACAGTTAAAGCATGCAAAGCACAGAAACAGCTCATGGTGTTTAAAGTTAAGTTATTAAGCAGGTCATGAAATTGTACTTGCCCTTGCTGAATGCTGTTTTTGTCACCATAAACGCTTGACCTTTTTTGTAGTGGACAGCTATTATGGGTTTGTAATATACACTCTTTAACCAATATAGTACTTGACATACTATATTACTATGTTTGTAAAATTAAAAAAGAAATCAACATTTTCCTGCCAAAGGTCTTATCCTCAGTTTTGTTTGCTCAGTTTTTGAACATCGGAAGGATCTGGTACGCTAGTTCTGTGGTGATGTCAATGGATTTGTTTAAAGCAAAAAATAGGCATATCTCATGTTTGACTTTTCTTCCCAGTAAAGGAGTTTAGATGATCACAGTATCATGTTATACACATGATATTGTGCATAACAATGTATATGTATAGCTCTTGAAGATCATGTTTAAACTCTTGAATGTGTCTAATTTTATTTTTAAAGCCTAAAAATAAAATATTTATGGGCTTAAAATCACAGAGGTTAAAACGTTAAATAAACAGAGGCCTTAAAGCAAAGAAGAGATTTAAAAAATAGAAAAACACCCATGAGATGATTGATATAAAAACATTGCTACTGACAGTATAAACTTCAGGCAAATGTCAGACTAAATAAATAGATTTGTGATTGTTTTTTAAAATAATACAGGGAATCAGAAAAATTGTTTCTGTTTTACTGAAGATAAAAAAGGTAATCACACAGCTAGTCTTTTGTCTCATTTAAGTAACCATCCACGCAAATGTTTTAAAACTTGCATAAATCTGAGAATCATATACAGAAGAGTATCAATTAGCTATTACAGAGAGACTCATGTCAGAGTCTCCAACCAATCCAACTGCTATAAGTGCCTTCCAGATGTAAAGCAGCATGAGCACAAAACAATATCGGTGGCCAAAGGCCATCAAAAGATCACTACATACATTTCATAATGTTTTCCCAGTGTGTACCCTCACTGGACACAAGTCTCAAATTAAGTCAAGTCAATCTAACTATAAGATCTGAGCTGGCCTCCTACCTCTGTTTTCAAAGCAAAACTGGAAGAGGTGTACTTAAATGTGTTTTTTTCCTAGGCTTTATTCAGGCTAAATCAGAAGAGAGTTAAGGCTTTGTCTTTCTGTGGTTTTCTCCTTTCTGTCCAGTTAAATCATGGGAAACGTGGAGAGTCAGAACGGAGACAGCAGTGTGTACGGCAATGAAGCGGTACACCTTTCTCGTAAACAAACATCCCGCTCACTCCGCCTCACCAACAAGAAGTCAGTCACTCGCCGGCAAAGGGTGTCTTCGACTGTGAAACAGGAGTACAGAAACTCAGAGACCTCCACTCGTTCTTCCAGCACACCAAGTATCCCACAGTCCTTAGCTGAGAGTGGACTGGAACTTTTCAATGGCACAGAAGAGCTGGGAGAGTTTGGCATCAACCCTCACTGGACACAACGCATCTCAATGACAATGAGGCCGGACTCCTATCAACATGAGGACGAGCCCTTGGCCACGCCAACCCCTGAGACCTCAGAGGCAGACACTATTGCTCAGGATGGAGCAGAGGATTCTATGGGGGAGGGAGATGTTCCTGGGGAAGAAAGATACCTCCAAAGAATGACTGAAGGTCCCAGAGATGGAGGAACTTTTAAAAAGAAGCGATCAAAGTCAGCAGACATGTGGAGAGAAGACAGCCTGGAGTTCTCTATGTCTGACCTGAGCCAGGAAAATCTTACCAGCACAGAAGACATAATCGACGGAGAAGAGGAAGAGGAGGAGGAACAGTTCAAGCGTCTCAGAGGGAGTGCAGGTAAGAACACAAAAAACATGGACATAAAAGACTGCTTTTTGTACGTATTCTGTCACTGTCCAGTCCTGTTTCCTTGCACACTAACACCAAATGTTATGCTTTCATTTTCAACCTTCATGTTCTCATTTGTAGGTAATATTTTGTTAGATATGCATATATTTTACCCGAATTAATCATAAAAGTATTTCTTAAAAGATGTAAGCAGAAGAGATTGATTGCCTTCAGAATGCAGGCAATGAGAGGGGAAGGAGGTGAGAAAATCATAGGCACTGGCTGAGAGGGAAAAATGATTTGAGACACTGTGCTGATTAACGGTTCGTTGCTATCCATCACTTGCAGCAGTTCAGTTAATCACAGGTTTGTTAGTTTAGCCGGAGCTCTGCAGGAACTCAAGCAGTCCAATGTGACATCAGGCAGTGGCTGTTAACTTAACTGATGAAGGCTTAAAGGGCTCCCATAAGTGGTCAGATGGCTCAGCATAATGTATAGGCTTTGTGCATTCACACAAACACACCCACGCACATGCACTTTGGCAATCATGACTCACAAGACACAAGCTTGCAATGCTGAAGTCAAATACAGGAATGAACCCTGAAAGTGCAGAACCTTGCAAAACAGTTCACACCCTCTGAACTTTTCACATTTTGCGTGATTGCAACAACAACCTTCTATGTGGCTTTTGGGGCTTCATGTGATAACCTAACACAAAGTAGTGTTTAATTATGTTGTGGAAAGAAAATTATACAGAATTTTCAGATAAGAAAATACAATTTCATCAAGTGAGCCATGCGTTTGGGTCAATATGTTTCTTCTAAATAAAACCCAGTGCAACAGCCAAGTCTAATTAATAAGTAGTGTCTTAATCTGTGTATGTTAAAGCTAAATACATCTGTGTTTGGAAGTTTAATGAAAAACATTAATGAACAAAGAGGTATGAACATTTTTGCAGCTGCCAGAAATTTGAAGGCCCTTAAATCTCAACTTGTCCACTCACACATACGTAGTATGCAAACCTGGAATAAACACCTGCTTATTTCATAGGCTCCTCTGAAAGAGCTTCTTCCCTGGACCATCTGTGCAGCCAGCAGAGTCCAGGCCTCCGGGGTCAGAGGAATCGTTACATTAAAAACCACAGAGAAGCCAACTGCAATGGAGACACTGAAGCAGAGGATGGGTTGATGTCTCCAACTGAAGAGGACGGCAGCAGTTATGGAGCATTCACCCTCCCCTGTCGGCGATCTCACTGTCTGTCTGAGGGGTTGTCAGGGCTGGGGATCCCCTCCGCACCTTGCCCCGCCTTCCAGGGACGTCGTGCACATACTACTCAGGTTTGATCCTGTTTCTTAAGTCTCCTTTCCTTTTTTTTGTCTTTCTTTCAGTCCATTGAGTTTGTGTATCAGTGTTTCTCAGGAAGTTCAGAGGGTCAGGACCACAGTCAGTTTAATACTTATCTTTGTGAAGACAACCAGACATTTCCTGCTGTTTTATGTAAACATTCTGCATGTGTGTTTTTTGTTTCTGGAAGAGTATCCTAATGCTTTTGCACATATATTCGACAGATAACCATCTGACTGAGACATTTTTACAGAATTTTATTATCTGCAGCTGAACAAATCAAAGATTTAGAGATGTCATGATATGTGCGTTTGATGTAAAAATAAGCCGTCAGGAGGGGAGTACTGAAATAGTTAACCATGCAATGTGTTCAGCTGATTTTCATAAACTAAAGTGGTTATTTTAAATTGTCTAACAGGGCAGAGGATTGTTGGATATAAATAGAGCAAAACATTGGAAAAAAACAGAAACAGACTCCAGATTATCTGTAGTAAGATATGAGAATCTCATTTTTAAATGTGAAAATCAGATGTAATTTAAAAATGAAATCTATGGAATGTGACTGTTGTTGCAGGATTTCTATGCATTGAAAACCTCCAGAGATGTGATGTAATCAAGTGTCTTGCAGTGTATACTCAGAAAAGTAACATCTAAGCATTTATGCATGGTTTCAGCTGTCAGGTTGAGTTATGAAAACATGAATTATGTATTCACCATCAAATTAGTTATTCAGGTCACTGAAAGTGCAGTTTTATTCAGTGGTTTGTATTCGGATGGTTCAAACGGACATGCATCTATAATCCCAAAGCAAATAAGTTCTGGGTTTGCCTTGTGTTTTTGTTGGACAGGACATCTCAAGTGCTATGGGAGATGGAAGTGAGTATGGTGACAGCGGCATTGATGGCGTTGCCACAGAGACGGACGCAGACGGCGAGCTGATCTCCCGGCGGTGTAAAGCCATGTCGGCCTCGTTCTCTCTCTACTCGGCTACAGAGAGCAGCGTCTTTAATGGGAGTGACAGTGGGAGCAGCAGCGCGGGCGGAGGAGACGGAAGAGCTGCTGAGGGATGCAGAGGAGGAGTATATGAGAATTTCCGGAAGGAGTTAGAAAGTCAGGTCTGGGTTAGCTGGTTGTGTTTCTTTGTATTTGCACGCCTTTTAATTTGTTTCACAATCTTGTTTTATTTCTAATCTCTTTGTCTTTCAATCATTCATCAGACGAATCAGGGCAGAGATTTCCCTGAGGAGGCCAGTTCGGCTGTAAGTGATGAGCAGAGCAGCGGCACTCTCAGCAGCGCCTACCCATCTGACACGTTGACTGGCTGCACACAAGGCACAGTCAGGAAAGCTGGAGCCTTAGCTGTGAAGAACTTCCTGGTTCACAAGAAAAACATGAAAGTGGAACTCGCAACAAAGCGCAAGTGGAAACAGTACTGGGTGTCTCTAAAAGGTACAATGTTATAGCATTTTTTTTGGTTAAAATAGAAGAAAGATTTGAACAAAAATGATGTCACGCAATGCTCCACTTCAGCCTCAATTCTATATATTATACAGTACAGTGCAAAACCCTACCCATATTGCAGTGCATATCATCTCATATAAAAGTGTGACTCTGCATAATCACTATATCAACATCATAAGACATTTTATTTTTACTTTACCATGAACTTTATTTTAAAGAGTATCATTGGGTTGTGGTTTCATTTTCTTAAAGCCTCCTATTTGAGTATCATCAGTTATTTTCAGACCTTTTCTGGCGTTCTCACAAGTGCTAAAGAAGTTAACCGTATCTCAAAGCAGCGCTAAAAAAATTCCCACTGGGCCTGTTTCTTTGGTTGTAACATTCACTTAAGTGCGTTCTGCTTCTTAAAGCCTTGTTTCTTTCTGCTTATGGTGAAAAACATTGTTATAAGAAGAAAACCTTGCAGCCATAACGTCAGACTTGAAAAAGCATCTTAACATGACCCTGATTCATTTAATCTTCCACACTCTCTCTCCTGTTAGAATGTAATCACATCAGACTAAACTCAGCCAATGCCCTTGTTTGTCACCCTTACTGTTTTCTCACTCACAGAGCTCTCTGTGGCTGAGCATTAGCTCTGCTCAGCCTCATCACAATTTAATTTTACGGCAGGATCTGTGCCTAATCTAATCTGGTCCTTTTAAAATTCATAAGATGCAGAATCTGCAGCTGCATTCCTGCCTGCATCCTCTGTTTATATAAATTTTCTAAAATAAGCATGTGGCTTATCTTCCTGACCTTGGGTTAAAAGTTTATATCAATAAGTAGACAGTACTTTGGTTAAAATAAATGAAGTTTGTTTGTGGGCTTATCACAATGTTTTCCTTTTCTCCCTCCTTTTTTGCCTTGTTCTTCAAGGCTGCAGCCTCTTCCTGTATGAATCAGATGGTCGCTCGGTAATTGACCATAACAACGTTGCTAAACATGCCTTGTGGGTGGAGAACAGCATTGTGCAGGCCGTACCCGAACATCCCAAGAAAGACTATGTCTTCTGCCTTAGCAACTCAATGGGGGATGCATTTTTATTCCAGGTGAGAAAATCCATTAAAAAGAACAACTTCCAAGTGACATTTTGCTTTCTAAGGGATTACCAATATAATTGTCCAGAGAAAACACGACAAATTTAAAAACCAGAAGGAGCACAGATGGATAGCCTTGAAATATTAGATTTCCTCTGGGGATGTGTAGGCTATATGTCTGACACTTAAATACGTGACCTTTAGCTATGTATGGAGAAATGACAGTCCTGTGTCCATGTGTTTGTTTTATGTCTGACATGTTTAAAGGCCACACTGTCACAGTGTGACAGTGATCCACAGCAGTGACTATTGCTAATATTGAAATGTGTCTATTTATATTCATGAAATTTCCTCATAGACACAATAAGCAATTGGGGAAAGATTATTTAAATGGTGATAAGATTAAATTGATAACGTCTGTTAAACCAATTTTGTAACTTGAACATTAATTCATATAGCTGTCTGTTGCGTGCTTTAATACATTCTATAAATCATTTGTGAAAATTTTGAAGATGTGGTTATGCATAGCATTTTAACAACAAGCCGAGAGGAAATGTAAGCACAAAAGAGCTGAGTGTCAATTCAAAAGTTGATGAAAACTCATTCGTTATGTTTGCCTTAACCTTACCCGAGTTGGATAATTCAAAGGCCACTGAGAAGGTAAATGGTTATTATAAAATTCTCCAGCTCACATTTTGGCACATAAAGTGGGCATTTTTGTGGTGACGCATGGTGAAATGTGGTGACATGAAATTTCTGGAGGCATTGGCTTGTAGATTTAACAAAGTGGCACAGGAAAAGAAGTCTCCATATAATTTGTCAAATAATCGCATGTAACAAAAACTGTTAGAAAAAAAAAGTTCTGGCTTTTGTCTCTAAAAATACTTTTGTGTTTCAGAAAAGGCCATTTTAAAAGTATTTAATCACTTGGACAAACAATGCAAACCCAACTTTGATTTTGTTTTATTTCTTTGTTTTACCTTCATTAGTTTTATTTATTTATTTTTTTGCTCTGAAATATGCCATCTGGCCTTTAAGCTATAAACCTATTATTACTACCATTTTTTAACAGACATCAGGCCAAACCGAACTGGAGAACTGGATCACGGCGATTCACTCTGCATGTGCTACAGCTCTTGCCCGACAGCACCACAGGGAGGACACCGTTAGGCTGCTCCGAACTGAGATCCGCAAACTGGAGCAGAAGATTGACATGGACGAGAAAATGAAAAAGATGGGAGATATGCAGCTTTCCGCTGTCACTGATGCAAAGAAGAGGAAGACCATACTGGAGCAGGTGCAGAACAGAGAATTGTGATAATCTATAACGGAAATCTGGCAGATCAACCGGATGC